>VXBP01000952.1:47086-83684 GCA_013400115.1 Rhinopomastus cyanomelas | reverse complement strand
CTCACCCACAAACTCTCAACTCTCTCCTCTGCTGCCCCCAGACAGAACTCAATACATTCCAGTTGTTCTCTCACATAGAGGGCAACTCCTCCACCCTGCCTTGCTGACCTGTCCCTTCTAAAAAGGACATAGCCGTCCATGACCACATTCCAGTCATGCAAGCTGTCCCACCAGGTCTCCATAATTACTACCAGATCATAATCATCTGACTGAACACAGATTTCTAACTCCTCCTGCTCATTCCCCATGCTGCAGGCATTGGTGTACAGGCATTTCAGGGAGCGAGCTGAGTGCTCCGATTTCACCCTACGACAATGAGAAGTCATCTGTTCTTCCTTAAGATCAGAGCTCTGCCCCACTGGTGCTCGCCCATCAACTATCCCACTCGAATCTAGTTTAAAGTCCTCTGAATAAGCCCTGCCAGCTCCTGCCCCAGAACCCAGCCTCCTTGGAGAGAGTTGTCAAGAAGGAGCTCTCCCTCAAGCCTTCTTTTCTCCAAGCTAAACATCCTCAGTTAACCTCAGTGGCTCCACAGAGCGGTGCTGCTCCAGACCGTTCCCCAGCTTTGTTGTCCTTCTCTTGGCCCACTCCATCTCCTCAATGTCCTTCTGAGAATAAGGGGCCCAAAACTGACCCCAAGATTCAAGACATCACCTCAACTGTGCCCAGTAGAGAGGAACAATCCGTGTCATGGTCCTGCTGGGCACACTGGTGCTGGTAGAAGTCAAAATGCCATTGGCCTTCTTGGCCACCTGGGCACAAACTGGCTTGTTTTCAGCAACCATCAACTAATGCCCTGGGGCTCTTACCCACTGGGCAGTTTTCCAACCCCACATCCCCAGGCCTGAAGCATTGAAGGGGGTTGTTAAGAAAATGTTGGAGGACATCTCTGAGCAAATGAAGTACCACCTGGAGTAATGACAAGCTCAGGGTTCATCTGTTTGTTGGGTGTTTTCTGCCTAACAGGAGAGTTGAGCCCTGATTGTACTATGTCTATGCGGTATTTCCAGGCGAAGAAAGGAAACTACGCGTTCCTGTGGGACGTGACAGTGGTGGAATACGCCGCGCTGACGGATGATGAGTGCTCCGTGACAGTCATTGGGAACAGCATCAGCAGCAAAGGATATGGGATTGCGCTCCAGCACGGGAGCCCCTACAGAGATCTTTTCTCCCAGAGGTAAACTGAAACAAATCTCGTTTTATGGGATTCCTCTCCACACCCAGCAACCATTTGTGTTTCCCATCAATTTTGGCAGTTAGTGAGTAAAGGAGAGTGGATACAGGATCTCTGAGCTATCAGTTGCAAGCATCTTTGTCACGTGAGTGTGCAACGACACACAGTCATCTAGGCATGTGTAGCCTCAGCAGAAGGTGAGAGGACACTCTGTTCCAGGCAAGATTTCCTAGTGTCACTTCATCCTTATGAAAAAGAAATAAAACTCCAGCTGCATAACCAGCGACAAAGCTGCCTCGGGAGAAAAGATTGTTAGTAAACAGCTAAAACAGTTATCAAACCAAACCCAAAATGAATCACTGATGGAGAGAAGAAGGGACACTTCACAAGAGACAAAACAATGATTAATTAGAAACTGTTAACACAGTAATTGAGGCATGAAGTAGCAGCACTGGAGTACAAGTCTTTTGAATAATCTACATTTGCTGATGTGAATGAATTGGTCGCTGCTTAGATGGGTTTTTACTATGCAGCACATGAATAGGAGCAAGTTTAGTCTCACGTGGATTTGAAATTACTGCGGAAGAGCAGCGGTGGAGCGGGTTGAGCATTTTGCTAGTAGCATTCAGTTGCAGCTGAATGGAGCCACACCAGCCCCAAGTAACAGAAATATGGTGATTTCCCTTGGAAATGCTTCTGGCGTCGCAACAGTCTCTTCATTTTTTGTAATGTTACCCAGTGAAGTTTCCCAGCTGCTGTGAGTAGAAAGAAATCCTGGTGTGGCAGGGTTTCAGAGGAAGAATGGGGGTAGTGGGATGGAGTTTTGAGATGGTAGATTTAAGAATTAAGGCATACAGGGAAGGTGAGAAAACAGTGGAAAAGTGTCATTACAAATACTGCTTGTCTCCTAAAATTTCTGCAGGATCCTTGAGTTGCAAGAAAGCGGAGATTTGGATGTCCTCAAGCAGAAATGGTGGCCACGGATGGGACGTTGTGACTTGAACAGCCATACCAACGCCCAGACAGATGGGAAGGCCCTCAAGCTTCACAGTTTTGCAGGTGTTTTCTGCATTTTAGCGATAGGCCTTCTTCTCGCGTGCTTGGTGGCAGCACTGGAGTTGTGGTGGAACAGCAACCGTTGTCATCAAGAAACACCAAAAGAGGTCCATAACTTTTATTCTTATCACAATTAAAAGTAGAAAGCACAAGAGAAAGAGAGAGTGAGTGGAAATGTGGGATTTTAGGTGCTCTCATGCAATAAATCTGATTTGGTTTTGATTTGCCATACTAAGCTTTGCATATAACTTCTTGGGTGGTTGTTTCTAAACAAATAAAGAACAAAACAAAATGTGTCTTTTGTTTTGGCACGTGGAAGGTGCCAAACTGACGGCCCTGGAGACTAAAGTCATCTATTTATTTATAGAGCAGATACAGCATGGACAGCAGCAGTGCAAACTTCCCCACATTGCCCCACCAATGTGCCTCAACCCTGAATTGGAGAGACCACCTTTAGGGGTAAGAGAGTAGCTCAGAAACATGCCCTTTGCCTCTCTGCTGTAAGAGATGGGGAGGCTGGTCATGGGCACCCAGTTGTGCCATCTGTAGTTATGTTTTCTCTGATCTGAGATGCCATCCACACTGGCTGCAAGGACCGTGTCCACCCTGCCAGGTGTTTGGTGGTTGCTTTCCTTTGTGGCAGACCTAGACTGAATTTGAAGAGATACTTGAGCAATTAAGAACCAACCAGGTAGTTATTAATTGAATAAGCTATATTGCACTGTTTAAACGCTTCCTTTCTTCTGCAGGTTTATTTCTATAAATGTAGGTGCCTCTGAGTAAAACAACTTTTGTACAACATAGTTTACCTAGGAAAAAGCAACTGAGTATTTCTTGGGTTTGAAGATTTCATACACAGCAGTGAGTAGTAGATGAAGTCACATAGATTGTTCAAGGACATGGTTTGTCAGTGGGTTTGGCAGAGTTGGGTTAGTGGTTGGACTCGATGATCTTAAAGGTCTTTTCCAGCCTAAGCGATTTTATGATAGAATAATTCGTCCATGCTCAGCTCTGTCTTGCATGAAGCCTATGTCTATTTGTATACATTAAATGTTTAACAAACTAACCTCCTGTCATTTTGGCAACACCAAGGTGTTTGTAGATGCTTTCCCCTTGGAACAGATGTTTGTTACAAGCAAATAATATCCGTGAGCTGCCCTACAGCTGGAAAACTGTCCATAGCCCATCAGTTCCAATTGTTGCTCCTCAAGTTGCCAGGAGTGCTCCTGTAATTGACATCCCTATAAGCAGCTGGGGCAAACAGCATCTGAAGATGGATGTCACAGTCTACGATGCTGTGAAATACTTACCTGTAACATTCTGTTTTCCCTTGTTCCTGCTTCTGCCCTTTGAACTCATCTCAGCAAAGACTTGGTGATAAACATCTGTACCATGTTTGTGGGACAGAGCAGCCAAGCCACCCACCTACACGTCCCACCAAGTGTGATATCTTATCTGGGCTGCCCAGGGAGGGGATGGATGCACTATCTCTGGAGGCTTTCAGAAAATGGATAGGCATAATATTTTGAGAGATGGTTTTGTGGTTTGGGGTTGTAGGGTGGACAGTTTGACTTGATGTTCTTGAAGGTCTTTTTCAACCTTGATGATTCTGTGATAGCAAAAGGGACCTTTTGGTATAGAGAAGCATGTCAGCAGGTACAGGGAGGAGAGCATAAATGGACACTCTTGCTTAGAAGGAGTTTTCACGTGAGTAGAAGTGCATATTTAACTGCTTTTTAGGAGATTTGTGTTGAGTGAGATGAGAATGTGCCCCAAAAGTGATTTCATACATGTTTGGTGATATAGTTCACTCTATTATTGGAAGTAATTCTGAATACTTTGTGAAAAGGGGTTGATATTCCTGAGTGGAAAGAATTTCCTTTTGCCCATCCACTTCATTTGTTGTTCAATAACTGCATGAAGGGTTATTGCAGATGCCTGCCTATCGCATCTCATCTTTTCTCCTCTTCCAATCTCTGTCTTCCTTCTCTCCTTTTCCTCCAGTGTGTTCTTGATTGCTCTGTAGGAGCTGCTGTACTGTTTTTCTGTGACAAACAATACAAACTTTTCAGTTTTTAAGGTCTACTGAATTTAACCCTTGAGTAAAGCTCTACTGGAGAAGATTTACCAGCATGTGAGGCAGGGTCTGCTGCCAGCGTGGCATAAAGGGAGGCAAATCAGACACAGTACATGTGAACAGGGGTAGAAAAGGTCCATGACATCACTGAGAGCTCTGTGGAGAGAGGGAACAGTGGGAAACCCATCACAGGTAGGTGTTGGGCTTAGATGATAAAGTGCATGACCCTCAGGAGAAGACATGGGGATGAGGACTTGCAGGCTGAAGAGGCCAGAAGCATAAAGAGAGTGTATGGGGCAGAAGGATGGAACGTAGCTAACTAAGAAACCAAGTTACAGGACAAGAGGGTGTAGGTCGGTTGAAGATTTTCAAGGTATTTTGGAGAACTGTGGTTCAAAAACTTTGGAAAGGACAGGATTCAGGGGTGAGGGGAGTGCTGAGTCCTGGTGATTCCTCTACCTGAGTCAGGAGCGGCAGCTGAGCATTGTTTAGAGGACCAAGGAGGAGTGTACTTGTGATATGTCACGGAGCATTCCTACAGCAATACCATAATAACAGAAGCTACAGCACATACAGAGCCTTCAAAGCTCCCTCTTAGCTTAGTGTCTGATATTCGTTAGTTCACTGTCAGCTGCAGATTCAAGTCACAATGCTGGTTTTGTGCTTTCTGGAAGACTTCAGCAGAACATGAGTGTTGTGGTACCATCTAAAAAACATGGAAAATGGATTATTTCCCAAGAATTTTCTTCTGTGGAGTGTCACAGGAGGGGCTGATGTTCTTACAGTCTAAGATTAGACATTGGTGTCACCTCATGAGGTGAAGGGCGAGGAGGTGATGCTTGGTTTTGGCGACCCTTACTCTGTTAGGAACTGCATATAACTGCATTGTAGAGAATGCCAGTGGACTCGGGACTGAGCGAGGAGCTGGTCTACCTTGTGGAGCCCTTTTGTGACGTCCCGTCTTTGGCTTAACCTGCTGGGTAGTATCGGTTATGCCAACAGTAGGCAACTCAAAAGGTAGAGACCTGTGGGGAAGATGGATGCACAACTGCTCTGGCAAAAATGCAGTGGGATTGGGCAGCCACACAGCTTGATGGAGAGAGAGAGAGAGAAAGGATTTAAGAGATTCTTATTTTTTATCTCTGTGGCTGGAAGAATGTCCTCAGCTTTCATTAGCACTGGAGAAACATTTTCAGCTGATGTTCAGATCTTATTTGCTGGTTCATTGTCTTTTCCTCTGGTGCTTTGTATTCTTTTGGCTTTTGTGGAGGTTGGACACAAAATTCATTGAGGTGACTGAGGTGTCCATAAATCCCAAGGCTTAACTAAAATGAGTGGGGAGTCTTAATTATGTAACTGTGAGGAGGAGGAAGCCTGTCTTGTGAAACCTCACAGCATCACTTTGACATGAATCTGATCTGTTTGTAGAGACTTTATAAGAAGACTTAGATCAGATGGAGACTTCTTCCAATTGGATTATTTTTTGTGTTCCTGTATGAAGAAAATCTGCTCCAATTAGTTAAAAAAATTTTGAAAATGGTATTGTTTCTACATATGAAGTCTGATTGTTAAGATGGACCTACAAGGAACAGTATCATTTCTTGCTAGAAAAGTGAGGGCTGTGGATTTTCAGGTTGTTGACACAAGTAATTTTTATTCTTTTGGAAGGAGATTTGTAAAAATGTTTCTAATGAGTTCTGCTATAAAAAAATATAATCTTAGTGTTATTCCTTTCAATTCTTTGTTTAATCCTTAACAGATCAAATTAACAAAAGGAAGATTAGCTCCAACAGCAGGCAAAAAAACCCCAAAACGTAGCTGCAACACTGTGACACATTCTTCTGTTGGGGCTCGAGTGTACTATGTCTTAAAGTTGGAAAGATTTCTAGTAAGTTTAAGTGCCCTTATGGCTTTATAATTCTGGAAAAATTTTATTTTTTCATATTTTTCACATCAGATTTTCTCAAATTTCTGGTCATCGTCTCCTAATTATTGTTAATACCCAGGCCATCCTATGGCCACAGTGACATTTTGCTGGCTCATATTTTATCTCTGTGTGTTAAAATCTTGCATTTACTCAGTTTCCAGTGCTGATACCTAATCTTTTGACTTTGATAAGCCTCAGAAATTTGGGAAGTTATAAAATAAATTTTAAAAAGAAAATAACCATCTATTCTGAAATCTCTATTCAGTCACTCTGTCCCTGTTGAATAACTGAGTGCTCAGATAAATTTACTGAAACTGATGCCACAGAAATAACCATGTTCTGTTCTCCCTGAGGATTCTCCTTTCTGCAGTCAGTTCAGAGCTAAGGAAGAACTTCTAGGTCATCCACATGCTATGCTCCAAAGCAAGGAAAACATAGAAGCAAATACAATACACTGCATCATTCAGTAAAAGAAAGTTGAATTCAAATATTTTTTGCCGTGCACAAGTTGGAATCACTAAAATGACTAAGTAAAGGCAACTCCACATCCAAGAAACTGAGTACAGGGTAATAATATTTTTTTGCTGGCCACTGATACTTTTTGCGTCTTCTATAAGAAGTCACTGTGATTCACTTGTTGGTATGGCTTTTGAAACACAAGGTGAGAGGGACTTCAAGACCTCTCTCAATGCTGGGTTGATTCTTTCGTAACTCAGGTAATAGATGCTATAAATCAGCAATATGATTTCTCCAAGTTGGCTGTTTTTAGCAGTGTGTTTTGGAAGCTCTTACCTGGTGTATTAAGATTTTGGGGGGTTTTACTGGTTGAGGAATAGCAGACTTCTCTACTTCCTGACTCACTGTTACCTCACAACTTGTCTCAAATCTATAATTCATTAACAATTACGGTCTTTGCCGCTTAGTTTGTATTTCCTTAACTTTCTCATGCTTCTGCAAAATCATTTTACCCCACAGACTCTCTTCACTTTTCTGATATCACTTTTTATTTTAAATGTATTTAAAAAACAGCAGCAAATACTGTCCAGAATGACATCAGACTTGTGTACCAGTAACAGCATCTTACTCCTCTATTGTCCTGCTTCCAGCCTAATAATGTTTTAAATGTGACTGAACCTCGGAAATTCCAGACTACAATATTTTCTAGCTCTAGGAAGCTAATAGTTATCACTAATATAGTGATTAGTTATATCACTATAACTAATAGTTATAAATAATCACAAGTATTTTGACAGGTAGAAGGAAAATCCGTGGCTGTGACCAGGACAGCCTTGTTTGACCGGCCTGTTTCCATGTTCAGTAATAATGCAAATTCCAGTTTACCTCAAACCTCAGATTTCCAGTTCTAACTGTCATCCCAGTGACCCCCTTAGGACTCTCCTCTAGAGTTAGAAGACTGAAACACAGTGTCACGTAGATGTGGAAATAAGGTCTCACAGACAGTAGTCCAGTGGCTCAGTTCGCCACTGCTAAGGGTTGGGGCAAGCACCATGTTCATCTCACTTAAATTCTTCAACCAGATCCTTGTCCATGGCAGTGGAGGCTTCTGTACCTTCAGCATGGTTTCAGCAGTGGGTTTGGTTATTAAAAAGTCTTATGTTTTCACCATTATTTTCACTTCTCTTGTCTTTTTCTTTGCCACTTCATTTACCTCGTCCGCTTTTGGTGGTGTTACCTTTTGATCTGACAACTTGATTTTTCCTGGGCCAGTTCCTTTTGAGAGTGAAAGGAAACACAAGATCATCCAACGGATATTTTATTCTCCTTTCACTGCATGTCTGCTCTGTTTTATTGTGCTTTTATTTTCAATTATTTTCCCCTCTGTATGTTTATGACATGTCTACAATCTTTGTACATGGGGTTTTTTTTGGTTTGGGTTTTTTTCTTTTTTTGCTCCGTTGCATATAAATGATCACTTGCTTGTACCACTGTATTGTATTCTGTTTTCTAAGAATAAATAAAGTTCTTTGGTGGGGGGGGGTGGGGGGAATAAATAATGCAAATGCTGGTAAAGTTATGTATTTTAATGCCATCTAGAAATTCAGTTTCAAATTAGCTTGGAGTATAATAAGCTGAGGAAACATCATTTAACTAGTGGTTTGAAATCATCAAAGCAGCATTAGGAATCAGTCGTCCCAGAATGCAAGATATCATGTTTGATGGAGAAGTATAAATGGAAAGAATCAATTAAATAAGGAAAAGAAAGGGTAGGATATAATATGTAAACGCCACCCCTTCATGACTAATGATGTGGTGCCCTGGCTGCAGCTACCTGAAGCACTGTTGAAACATTTTGGATTTGGTTCCAGTTCTATTTCCCCAGTTGCTGGGAAGAGAATTTTGTGTTTGGTTTCACTTGCCTCTCAGTCGTATAAGAAAAATCTTGCTAATGGGATTCTTAGGGAAATAATCTGGATTTACTCAGCATGAACCTCAGAGGGGTGCAGGAATTAAACAGAAATAAGCTTAAAAATAAAAAAGCACTGAGTGAATATTGTTGTGCAGGGAATTCAGAAAGCAACAACCTGTTTCAAATTCTAGTTTGGTGATGGATTTGAGTGTTTAAGTTGCGTGACGTCAGCTGTCGCAGAGATCTTCTCATGTGCTTGGCGTGTGTTTTATGGAACCAGAGCCTTAACGTGTCCAGTTTTTTTATATATATGCCTCACACTGTTTACAGAGCTAATGTCTGTACGTTTTATCTTGGCCTGCAGTGGGATTTTCAAGGTGACTTTTTGAGGGTGGGAGTGTTGAATGTTGAGTAATAACAAAATTGGTCAAAGTTTAAAATAAAAAAAACCATAAAATGAGGCTGTTTTCTCAATATTTGTATTTCTTGAATATTTTTTTTTGTTGTGTGTGAGATGCTTTAGGTCTCGTTCCGAGTAAGCCTGTAAATGCGTACAGAAAATTCAGTGAGTGTTTGATCCTGATCTCACCCTTACTGCCACAACACTTGGGTTTAGAGGCATAGGATCAAAGTTCCCTTCAAAAATCAGCATGGATTAAGCATAAACTGGAAATGCCTTTGAATTGATTTGCAGAAGATTGAACTTATGCTGTGATAATATTAACAACCAACTTATAAATCTATCTATCCTTGAATTTAAGTTTTTTTAATCATTCCTCTGCTTGATATTAGCAAAGTACTAAGGAATCACAGGTAGTGATTTTGTGGAATACTTATTTAACAGTGTTGTGGAATCTGTACTTCAAACTATTATGGAATGTAGACTATTAAATATTACAGAATGTATTTTTAAATATTACTGACTATATATTCTACAACAGTACTGAATATATAATTTAAAATGTTATGAAATATAGTAAAATATGATAAATTATAGTAATATTATGTAATATCTATTTTAAAACAAAAGAAAAATGTAATGCTTATGATGTTCTGTAAGTTCAGCACTATATTTATAAGCCTATATATATTATCCTATTAATATTGTCTATTAAGCCTATATTATAATCCTATATAAGCCTATATTATAATCCTATATATATTTTTATATATAGGACTTACTCAACATAACAAGAACTATTTTTCAGAAGTATTCTGCATCCAAGGGTTTTCATTTTGGGAAGCTGATGGAGTGTTATTTGAGCTATTTTATTGGTTTGGCTGGCTGTGTCTTGTCTCGTGGCAAAACAGGAGCTTGGACACTTTTCAGCATAGAAGACTTCAACAGGGGCACAGAAACCTTTTCCAAATTCAGCTTGTAATTAAAACATTTGTGTCTGATAGGAAGAAGCAAAGAGTTTTCTAAGGCTTTCATATAGCTAGAGGGGAGAGGCTTTGTGAAGTGACTATCCCTGGGCATCAGACAGGTTGTAGAAGCAGCTCGTGGTGTCTCTCGTGCCAGGTCTCTCTTGTAGTCCTGGCATGGTGGTAAAAAAGGGGAGCTTTTGGGATTTGGCTTTGCCTGGGCTAGAGTGGTGAAGAAGGATGATGATGATACAGCAATCTCTTATGCCTTATGCTCCAGTGGAGTAAATCAGACTGTTACAGGGTATTGTTGCTTTGCTGTGGGTTCAACAGAATGAAAAATCACCTTTCTTATGGAGCAGGTAATAATTTAGGATTTAAAAGCTGTGTAAAGCTGTGTAAAGGATTTGTTATTGTCCATTGAACTTTGGAGCAGAACCTTTGTGAATTTAATTTTTACTTCATTGAGCTGTTGCCTCATGGGGTTGTTTTGGGCGTAGTTGAATTCTGGAAGCACCACCCTCTTCAGGGCCATCCTCTTTGGTTGCAGTGGTTAGAATTTGCTATTCCAGACAATGTGAGAACCCTGGTGACCCTGCCCATGGCAGGGGCATGGAACTAGATGGTCTTTCAGATCCCTTCCGATGCAAACCTTTCTGTGACTCTATAAAACAGAAGTCTAAGTGTATGTTTGCTAAAAAGTGAGAGACATTGACTACATTATTTGTCTCACTATCTTGACCCTTCTTTTCTTTCTCCTCACATCTTCTTTTCCCTTTCTCTCTGGAGATGGCCACTGATGTGAGGCTGGGCCTCAGAAGCATGGTGAGACTTTCTAATAAACGTACAGATAATTGGCTTGTTGAAGATGCTTGCATAGATGACTCCTTTCTAGGCTTCTCCTCATCTTTCCCTCTTCCTGAAATCCCCCTTGAAACTGTCCTTGTGTTGTTAGAAATGCCTGAGAAACCGAGACATAAAGGTTTCTCTATGTGCAAGTTCTCCTCTCTCCTGCAAGTTCCTTTGCAGAGACCTTGGCATGTTCATCAACCAGCACTCATTCAATGCTGCGTTTTGCTGTTTGTGTGGGAAAAAAAACTGTTTCTTTGCATTATTTGACCTTCCCATTTATTTTTGAACCTCTTGCAAGTTGTGGAAATGTCTGTGCAGCGTGAACTAGTCATTACTTTTCCTTCCTAGTTGAACTACTAGCTGGTAGTGTTTGTGAGCCAGACTTGGTGAAGGGTTTTAAAGCTTGAGTACCTCAGTGTGAGGTGGAATGTCCCCTGTGGTGTTGAGTAAATCGGTGTGTGTCATCGGCTTACTATCTAGTGCAGTCCTGAGTAAGGTTCATAGGCACCAACCATGGGATAGTTACAGCCTTCTTAAGAATTAGATCCCTGGCTAGATGTGATTTCAGGTTAGATAGACCCAGTGTGGTTAATGGGGCTGGTGTGACAATAGAAAGATACGGGCAGCTTCACAAAGCCCTGTCCTACTCAGAGCAGTTTTGTGGTGAGTCACTCTTACTGGACTGGTCTCTAGTTTTTTAGTAGCAGTTTCTCACTTTCAGCAATTACAGATATTTTCTGTCATTTTTGGTAATGCCTTTGAAATTATTTTCTATATCATTAACACCAGCTTTGCAGTAGATTTGTTATTTCTCACATTTTTTTCAGGTTTACTTAGAAGGGAAAAGAATGTTACTGTCTTCTCCTAAAGGAATTTCTGCTCTCTGATGAAGTAGAGCATTTCCTAGCGAAAAAGGTGGCCTCTTGTACTTAATTCTTTATGAAGTTTTGTTTCTTTGAAGATGATTATGACAGGATACATTGCAAATCTCATATTTCTTTTATCCTCTCAATTGGCTGACAGTCTGCTCGGCTGAACCCCAACTGATGTCAGTCCCAGTGCATCCTGCTAACAGCTGTTTTATGGATGGTAGCTTTGTTAATTGCTAATTTAAAATACAAGGTATAGCTTCTGCTGATAAGAGCAGAAGCTCGATTGCAGAGTTTGGCCTGTTGATAAGAGCACTTTCCCAAGTAGACTCTTGAGGTGCATTTCTACCCTTACTCTCAAACCAGCATCTTGCAGAGTCCACTTAGAATGCACTCAGCAGACTTCATGTAACATTAAGTACTCTTTCCCTAGGTTCCCTAATGACAGCAAACGTCTATCATCGCCGCATCTGCTCACGCGTCTCTGTACCTTTCACCACTTTGTCGATGGCGTCATCTCTGGAATAATGAGCGTGGCAGACTTGAGTCCTATTTAAAAGGAGTTATTTGTATTAGTGTTACACCATCCCAGGCTGTCGTTGCTTTGCAGCATATCTATTACATAGATCATTGCTGCTTTTTGTTCTCGAGCAAGCCAATTACACGTGGCTTTGCCACTCTGTCAGGGACTCCTGGAATAAATTAAAATTACAGCTTTATCTATCTGATAGCTGTAGCTGCAAAGTGATGATAATGACCCCAAGTGAATGCAAGAATTTCAACATCATCTGAAACAAACATACATATGCAGAGCCAGTGCTACTTCAATTATTCTTAACAAGCTCTGTGTTGGAGTCCATGATGCCCAGAACCCCAGAGACAGAGCTGGTGGCTGGGTGGAGCTGCAGCTTTTGGCAGTGAGCACAGAGACCTGGCCCTGTTGGTTTGGTTTTTCCGCTTTGTTTTTCAGCTGGGCAGTGTCTTGACTTGAACCGGAGTCCTAACTGCAAAATTACCTTATTTTATTTAAAAATAGCTCTTTCACAGAATGAGAACGTAATATCAACATTTATGCTTTGGGTCTTGCTCTCTTACTAAAGGATTATCCTTTATCTCATCAGACCCAAGCAAACAAAGCAGAAACACACAATTGATGGTTAAGAAGATGTTACTTTAAAACTAGTCTTTTCTGCCTTACCTCCTGAGGCTGATTAAGAGCTGCATTAACAGGCTTTTAATACTTGGCACAGTCATCAGCATCTGACTGGGAGGTATTGACGCATTCATGATGGTCCCTAGGTGCGTGTGCCTACTATGCCTCAATTTTCTGTGCTTGATATTTAGGTTTGGGAGCATCTGTGCTTTCCTTCTCTTCCGCTCCCCTCTAGTGTGATTTTATTTGCGTGTCTCTGGGATGCAGATGCAACTTAGCACAATGTTAGCATCAATGTTTCTGCCTCCTTTTCGGGCATTTCTCTCCCTTTTTGGCCTTCTTGAAACTGCTTCATCAGTTGGTAACGTTTTTTTTATCTCTTTGAGTGGCTTCTCTTGAGCTTTGTGATAAGATCAGACAAATGACAAATAAGAACAAGAAATCACAAGTATGAACAAGAAATCATGAGTAGGAACAAGAAATCATGGGTAGAAACAAGAGGCTGCATTAGTGTCTTTTAATAAAACTAGTTTTCTCCA
The DNA here is from genome assembly GCA_013400115.1 of Rhinopomastus cyanomelas. NCBI lineage: Eukaryota > Metazoa > Chordata > Aves > Bucerotiformes > Rhinopomastidae > Rhinopomastus > Rhinopomastus cyanomelas. The sequence goes on along the minus strand of VXBP01000952.1, from coordinate 70,304 downwards.
AAATGCTCCTTTTGGAAAGTCCCAGGCATTGCAAGCCTGGCATCTGAACTTTTGAATTAATCGTGTCTAGGGTGATGTCGAAAATTGCTTGAAAGCACATCAGCCAGTAACTCTTTTGTGACTCCCAAACTTGATAGTGTTAACTGACTCCAAACCTCCCAGGGAGTGTAATGTTCTGTCCATCTGACCATCCACATGCTTCTGTTAGAGTCCAGTGCCCAATGTCACAGAAAACATTCTGAGAAAAAATATTGACTACCCTGTAAATCATTCTTGCCATCATTTATTTCTTCATGGTAAGGCCAAGCTTGCATAGTCCTGAAAGGGTATCATGGTCATGCAAGTTAGTCGTTTGCAGAGAATCTTTGTGAGCATCAAATCCATGCCAAGGGTTGCTGTGGTGGGGTCCTGCGATTGCTCTTGGGTGCTCAAGATCAAGTGCTTAGGATATATTAGACACGTGCCCTTCATTCACCCTTCCAAACTCAAACTTGCTGTGGACAAATGACATTTAAATTGGTATTTATGAAGCAGATGACAGACCAGAGGCAGTGTTTAGTTAGCTGTTTTCCATAAGCTCAAGGAGGATAAGCCAATGTTTATAATTCATTTTCCTTCCATGGGATGTTTTTTTTTCTCCCCTACACTGATTAATTTCTTCAACTGATCTATTTGGAGTATAACATTAATATTGAAAACAGAATTATGAAGATAGCAAAGGGGAAAAAAATATTTGATTTCCCTCAGCAGCACAAGGGTGTGAATTTATCCAACAAAGCTACACAGGAAAAGTGCAGTGGAATTGGATGAAGCATCTGAGATGTGACATGCTTGTAATAGTAACAAAGTTTTGTACATTAGGTGCAAAAAAGGAAATTCATCAACTTTTGGTAACGTGTCTGTCTCAGACACTGAGGTATTGACACAGGAGCCCATTCATTCATCTCCTGAAGAGACCATCACACCGTTCTCTACTGCTACTCATGGTTTTTTTATATCCAGTGCCACCTCTTGTGCCTCTGCGAATCCCTAGCTCCACATGTCAATTTATAGTAATTGGTTAATTTTAAATCATTACCCTTGTCATAGAGAAAGGCCAAAACAGAATAGTCACAGCATGAGAAAGTTCGTAAAAACCTTGCAGTGCTATGTTACCATTGCATGGTTAGGGTGACAAAGCCTCAGGAAATGAAAAAAAACCAAAACAAAACCCCAAAAACCTGAGTGCTTAAAAAAATTAGAATTTAGTGAAAATTATAGCACTGAAAATAAGTTGACAAGAGAGCAAAACATCAGAACATAAGGTTGGTATTATTTCTGGCTTTATTACTATTTAACCCTTTTTTCCATTTGCCTCAATACCATTTTACTTTGTTACTGAATTTTCTAGGAGAAAAATGTAAGTGAGGTTTACAGAATTTGTAAATGCTGAAAGCTTCTCAGTTCTGGAAATCCTGGAGTGGGGTTCAAAGCAGTTGTCTACTGAAGATAGCAGAAACTAAGCTAACATAGGGGAAACTAATCTTTTCAAGGCTTTGTAATTTTTATCTTTGGGTTTCTTAAAGCAATTGAAAAATCATTCAACACTGAGATCATGTTATGCAAAGCTTGACATTTTGATATTAGCTGCTCTTCATCTAGTAAGACACAGAAAAAGGGAAGAACCTTTAAAGATATGATTTTATTATTCCTCAGAGACCAAGTTGTTTTCCTTAACCTTTTGCAAACATTTTGTATTAACAACAGGATAAAAAAAGAAAGAAAGAAAGAATAATGTGAACTTCTGGGCTCTTGGAAATTTTTGTAAAAATTTTCCCTGATCTTAATGAGGCCAGAAAGTCATCCTTAAGGCTGAAGAAAGAGTGAAAGGTAGAAAATTGGCATCCTCACCTCTCCCATTAGACCAGCAGAGAGAAACAAAACAACCTGGTCTTTAAGAACTTTTAGGTTTGGATCTGGAGATGTTGGTCAAGAGCATCCCATCTGTGGTAAGAATATCAGACACAGATAATTAGAATGGCAGCCTAGAAGTCTAAATCAATTTTTGAGCATTTATTGAGAAAAAATAAATTCAAAGTATTATTATGGGTTTCATCCATGTGATTTTTTGGCTTTTGTACCTCAAATCCTTAATTTGCCTAAACATAGAGTTTATGAAAGACCCCTGCATTCCTATCATCTTGGTGCACTGTCCAATTCTTAAAGGAAAAGCCAAACAGGTCAGCACTGGTTGTTGGCAAGAAGCATCTAAAGAAACTATGGGACTTTATCAGATCAAGTATTGCCTGGTCCCATCCTGGCATGAGGCTTTAATTTGTTGATTTTTCTCTAACTTCAAATTATCTGTTTAGAGTATTTGGCTGAAAAAGCCTTGAGATTGAAAAAAAGAACAAAACAACAAACTGTCTCTTCAATGAAGAACCAGATATCCTCTGGGTTTTTGGAGCTCTATTGGGATCTTTGTGGATTTGTAATGTAAATGAAACAGAAACTTGTTTTCTGCTTACTAGCAAAGAAGATGCAACATGCAACTCAGCCCCATAATTGCTGAACAATTGTGCTGCCGTTGAAATCAATATGGATTTAGTTAAAACTAAGGACACAAGTTTGGGTTCATCATCATGTAATGCTAATTCATTTCCAAATCCATGCAGAGACCAGAAAATCTAATGGTTCTTGAGTAATGCAGAAGTGGTGTTAAATCACCAGGTTAGACTCAGATCTGTAGATGGCATTGACTTGGGATCAGGGGCTTCAGAGTTTACTTGTCACTGTACAGGTGAAAGCCAAGCTGATACCACTGTAGTAATATGGTAACTCTGTGTGCTCTGCTTGACTACCAGTGGCACGAGATCATGAGGAGTGGGTGGCCACATCTCTGTTCTCAATGCCTGGATTTGGATGTGCATCTGTAAGTGCTGGGTTTAACCAGCACTTCAGTATGTAGGGAGCACTGTAACTCAGCCTTCTCCAGTTCTAGGGTTGTTGAGCTTTCCAAGCTGCTTTGCTGCTCATCTCTGTATGCCACACTCCCATCAAATGCCACAACTGCAGGTCATAGCTGTTGTGAAATACAGACAAATTATATAGTCGTATGTCTTTGATTGTCAGTACAGTCTTAGCTATGAAAATCCAGTCAGGCAGCATCCCAGATGATTGACTGTCCTGCCAGTTTCATTGCTTTCCAGTCTGAGCATCCTGGATTCTGTGCTGGGTGATAAATATCCCAGTGTAGGTCTTTGCTGCTTCAGGTTTTAAAGACAACTTCTCACGGAGAAGCTAAACCATGCTGAACAAGTGGTGCCATCAATGCTTTGAGTTAAGCACCCTGGGAGCCTCAGGCAGAGTGTTACCAGGAGATGGTGATGCATTTCCTAAGGCAGTGGTACATTCCCAAAGCTCTGACCACAAGCAGACTTGGAACGGATGACCTATCAAAATGACCCACAGCTTATATTTGGTCACACAACTGTTCAAACCACAAATGAGTGGTCCCCTACCCAGGGCTCCCAGAGTAGGTCTCTTCTAGTGCTGTTCCAGCTGGTTTGTAATTGATGACACATAGGGGACCCAAGGTTTCCTACTGGGAAAGGAAAACTTCACCCCTCTCCAGTAGACTTTGGCATATGAAACAACTACTCTAGAGTCAGCTTGACCATGCACATGCTTCTGCCAACCTGTTCCTTAGGAAACACAATATAGCTAGATGAGACAGTGGTGAGCATGTCTGTGGTGATGAGCAGGCAAGCGGCTCACTGGAGTTTGGAGTCCCAGCTTGCTTGTTTGCCCCCCACATGTTTGGGTTTTTTTCCTGAGTTTGTGTGAGCTGAACTAAGTGCTTGTGGGATGGCCTAGTCCCTGGTGCTGGCTCCTGGTAACTGAACTAAGAGCTGCTTGTTTACATCCGGGGAGGATGGGACTGACAACACCAGGGGCTTGTGCAGGCTGAGATTGAGCTGTTGGTGTCTTCAGCACATGTTTCTCATCTGGAGATGTTGGGCAGACCTTGAACTTTTGCACAGGCACAGATGCAATCAAATTGAGATCATAGGTGGACAGCAGCTCCAGTCATTGAGAGGAAGAGGAGGGGGAGCTGTATGGAATTTGGGATGCTGTTTGAATTGATTGTTCTGGTTTCTTCTTCACTAGGACAAAGAAGTGAACTTGGAGCAGGTCCACAGACGCATGAACAGTTTAATTGATGAAGACATAGCCCACAAGCAGATCTCCCCGGCGTCCATTGAGATCTCAGCCCTGGAGATCGGCAGCATGCAGCCAGCCCAGACCTTGGAGCCGGTACGCGAATACCAGAACACACAACTTTCTGTCACCACCTTTTTGCCTGAACAGACAACTCACGGGGCCAGCAGGACACTCACAGCTGCCTCTGGCAGCAACCTGCCGCTGCCCCTGAGCAGCTCAGCCACCATGCCATCCATACAGTGCAAACACAGGTCGCCAAACGGAGGACTATTTCGTCAGAGCCCCGTGAAGACCCCGATCCCAATGTCCTTTCAGTCAGTGCCAGGGGGAGTCATTCCAGAAGCGATGGAGCCCTCGCATGGAACATCCATATGACATGAACAAACAATAAAACAACCAGCAGAGCTTTTTATTACAAAAAAAAGAAAAAAAAATAAAACGAAGAAAAAAACAGAAACAACAAACCCAAACAAACAAACAAAACCCGACACATAAACTCTGACATTTTTCGTGTGTGTATATATATATGTAAATAATGAAAGAATGAAGTGGGGTAAAAGTGTATTTTGAATATTCCCAATTTTCGAAGTCAGTAAGAAAAAAAGTTGGAAAAAAAACCAAAAAAAAAAAACAAAGACAAAAATGTATGAATGACTTTGTAAATTTTGTTCTATATGAATAAAAAGGCAATTACTTGTGATCGTTCTCAAGTGCCAAAGAAGACCAGTTACTGGGACTGAGGGCCGTACTTGATTTTTCTTTTCTGTCCCCCCCACGGTGGATTTCAGTACTGATTTCCTTACTGTTATTTTAATTTTTTTTTAAGAGTAAAAATATTATCCATTCCTTGCTAGAAAAGTTCACCACACTCAGACACCTCTTTTCCCCAGATCCCTCTTTTATAGTTGAGACAGCAATTCGCTTGGAGAACTTTAACAGCTGGTATTTGCATAGCAGTAACAAATATTTTAAATGTGAATTATAATGAAAAATCTGACAAAGAATAAACAGGAAAGGTAAAAAATGTTAAAAGGGACCTTTTTCCTTCTGACAAGAATTTAAGCTTCCGCACGGTCTCCTGAGGTGAAACGCACGATTACGGAGTTGTGTTTTGACGTGGCTGCTGTGCTGTGTGACTCCTCCTATTCAACCCTCTGTGCTGTGTTATATATATAATAGATATGGCATATGTATTATATATATAACGTAATACATATATATACATGCTTTGAGAAACAGCAGGAGTTTAGGCTAAGGGAACAGCTTTTAAGTCAAGAAACGACCGTTTCTTTTCTGTTTCTGGTGTAAGCAGCTGAGAACGAGGAGGAACCAATGGCTGAATGGACGTGGAAGAGCTGTACCAGGCAGGAGGGAATTGCATCACAACGTCTGTGCCCTCTGTGTGGTCTCTTTCGTTAGGATTTCATGGAATTTGCTGCGTAATTTGTGGCCCTGCCCATGGCAGGGGGGTTTGATGGCCCTGCCCCAGGCAGGATGATCTTCAAGGTCCCTTCCAACGTGAACCATTGTGTGATTCCACCTTAATGGATGCAGCACTCTCTGCTGAAATTCTGTCCCTCAGTGATCACGATTGTAAGCACAGCTCTGCTTTTTTATTCCTGTTTTGTTTTCCCCGCTGATTTTGTAAAAAGAAATGTTTCAGTGGCCATGTCTATAATCTAGCAGAAATGGCTGTAAATTGCTTTTTTTTCTCAATTTTTTGGTGTATCTGTAAAACACAGAGGACGAAAGCCTAGAGCAACACGTATAGCAAATCTTAATGTCTCGTGCTGCAAATACAGTCAGTGCAATTTCATACGACAGAAAAAAAACCCCCCTCCAAAAACCCAAACCACATTGTTTCCTTCTCGAGTTGTAGCTTGACCATCCAGATAACTGAACCCTACCTCTCCCTTGTTGCTAACAGACCATCACTATCTTCAGGAACGGGCATAATTTAGTGGCTTCTCAACTGTACCCCTATATTTTGCTGGAAATCCCCTGTTTGTAGCTGGATTTCTTTGCTTTATGAGAACGCTGCTGTTTGGAAAAGGTCATGGATCTCGGTGCAGCAAAATCACTGGTTGTAATTGAACAAGGGAGTCAACAGGCAAAACTGAGGCATCTTCCCAGCCAAATCAACATTCTGGTGGCTGCTACTCATTTGATTTACATTATGCAACAAGTATGTTTGTGGGAGGCTGAAAATCCCCAGATTTGGTTTTGTTTTTTTTTAACATAGGGGAAGTCCAACTGTGCTACAAAACCAGACTAATGGAAGAGCCTACTCAATGTAGTCCTTTGTAGATGTGAAATATCGATGGTGAACTTGCAGGAGGAGCACTCCTGAAGGGATTAATTTGTCCCTGTGGTCAAGCCGATGCCCCGTGATACATTTTGCAGCTCAGCACAAATTGTACTAATTTGCTTCAAACTAATTAAAAATGACTAATGCTCTGCTCAGCTGACTGGTTTTATCTGATTTGAGACTTGGCCTGCACAAGCTTGTTGGGATTTAATTATTTTTCTTAAATTTCTTCTTTCATCATATTTTTTTCTTATCAGGATCCTAACAAACCCATGGACATAGGAAAAGAAAATTAGAGACAATCTGTGGATAAAAATGTGCATCTCTGGAAAAGGAAAAATGCACTTATTGAAAAAAACTGGAACTGTGGTATGTTTTGGGGATGAACATTCTCCATCTTCAGTGTTCTCCCCCCGGCTTAGTCTTGCCATGTCCTATAAAAATTTGAAGTCTTGTTTAACTTGTAAACAGTGTCGGATCTCACTGATTCTTGCGTGTGCGCTGGCTCTTGGGCGCTCTGCAGGGTGGTATCTAGGATGAGCAGGGCCTTGAGGGGTCCAACCACACAGTCCTCTCAGCAGAGTATTGACGCCTGACAGGAAGCAGCCGCTTTACCCACAGGTCCCTGGGGAGTGCTTGAATTAAAATGCACGTTGCAAATTAAACTGAGGGCTAATTTTAAGGAGTTCACTGGGGTCTATTCAGTAGTTTTAAATTAACCATCTTGAGAGCTTTGCTGCACCAGGGTCTAGCCTGTAAAAGCCAGGAATCCACAGTGGGCCTGTCACTGTCTGGTAATGATTTGTTTCTATAAAACTGAGCGAGTCATAGCCGGGGCCTGTCAGCCACGACAGGAAGGCTGCTAAACGTTTCACGTGAGGGTGGTTTGGTTTTTTAGAGAAATTATTTAAGCAAATCACCAGGTTCTCCTTGAACACAGCCCATGTTTCGTTCCCCATGACTTTCAGTTCTCAAAGTAAACGCCGAATGTACGATTTCCATAGCCTTGTCTCCTGTTTCATGTTTGTGTCTTCGCTTTGACGTATCCAGGCGTTCTCTTGCTCGGCGATATGCATCCTCCTGGGCGCACAGATACCTATGTATACACACACACACATCCACTTACTCAACAGAAGACGTGAGAAATACCCCTTCCATGTGATGTGAGCGCAAAGCTCCGCCTAATTACACCAGCTGCAGACTTCACCCTTGATTTTGAAGGGGGACTTGCCCCAAGCATGCCTAAAAAAAAGGTATAATGTATGTTCCTCCATATTCTAGCTCCTCCAGGACAGCCGTGGAGTAGAAACTGAGTGCCTAGACCTTCCACTTCTCATACAGAAATGGGACTCTGCTTCTTCTATTGCTTGCAGCCCTCTTGAAGGATGCTCTCAGTTCTCAGTATTTCATTATTTTGTATTGAAAAAAAAAAGGGTAATTATGCTTTTTAATTTCAGAGTTGAAACTCTTTGGAACATTTTTGTGCTGAAACACATCTTCCTATGTGTAATATTTGTCTTGCAAAGGGAAACTCCAGATAGCCACCTTGTTTTTTGCTCACTGTGAAGTCTCTACAAAACAAGTCACTTTTTCTTAGCCTGCTGATGGAATAAATCACTTAAAACTGGGTTCTAACCTGTGTCAGTCAGCATTCCCCCAGCAAAAGGGTCAAGCAGTTGTAGTAGCAGAAGGGGAAGGTTTGGCTCTTAATATTTGGCTTGAGGGCACCATGGTGCTCAGACTATTTAATTTTTTAATTTTATTTTTGCTTTTAACGCTTAATTTTGCATTTTATCGTTGCACTTTGTGTTTGCATTTTGCTTTTTTACTTTATTTACTACTTTCTTCAAAGTTATGTTTTAATTATTTCTTTTTAAATTTTAAAAAAAAAGTTTTATTTCCTTTTACTTTACTGACTTGAACTTGTGTTGCAAACAGCTAAGGAATGACCTAGATCTAACATGACACGTTTGAGGTGACCCTGATGGAGTTTCCACAAAGAACCCACTTCCATTGGAAACCCTGTGAAAGGGAAGGAGACTGTTAGAAGAAGACTATGAAGAGAAACAAAATTGAAGGTAAAAGTTTAAGAAAATGAAATTTAAAACCACATGGGATGAAGGAGGATGGAGGCAGGGTGGTCCCACCTCCTATGTCTAGCAAAGCTCTTCCTGGTATGAGAGGCTTAGTTCCCACAGTGCAAGCAGTGGCCTTAGTTATTTATTACTGATTTTTAATTTTTAGGAAACAAGCCCAGCTTTTACTCTACCAGGAACAGTTGCTACGTTATTTAAGGGGTTGGTACTAGTTCTTTGGTGGTGTCGAGTGGTTTGAGGCTGGATTCTCGCTCAGCTGCGATGATTTAAACTTCAACCAGCCCTGGACCACCTGCTGGGTGACACCCCCAAGGTCTGCAGCTGGGAAAAATCAGCCTCACCCCTAAACGTCTAATAATTTGTGGGGGTTGGGGGAAGAATCATGACTCAGCAGTTCCATCTGTGTGCGTCCCGACTTGGAAATGGCTTCATTTGTGTTTGTCGCAGAGGGAAGCAGCACAGAGACTTCTCTGCTCTGGCAAGGTAACTAATAACAGAAACAAGCAATGCGTAACTCTTTGGTCTTTGTTGACTTGGATCTTACACTAAGGTTGCTGTCAGCTGCTTTATTAAAGGGAATATTTTTTTAGTTTTTAAATTTGTTAAACACTTTTAAACTGTCTTTTAGTTTATTTCTGTTATTTTTTAAATTAATTTAAAACTCTTTGCAGTTATTTTTAAATGTATTTGTTTCAATTTGCTTTTATGCTTGCTTTTTTTTTTTCCAACTGTGCAGTTACATGGCACCACTTAAATGATTTTATTTCCCCCCTCCTGTTTAAAATGACATTAGGTTGCTTAGAAATCAATGAATGCTGGTAGTAACTTATGTTTTGTCTTTATTTTTGAATCAGTTTTCTTCTGAGTCTTGTGGGAAGGTGTCTCGTCTTTCAGTAACTTGAGTCCTTCTGTTTCAAAATTATATAAAGGGGGGAAATAAATTTCTACAACCATGCATAAAAGGCATGGAAGGTAGAAGGGAAAGAAAAACACTTGGAAAAAAGAAATAACTATCAAGACTTCATCTGAGACAGCAAATGTCTTCTGAGTAATATGCCACAGCCAACAGAGCAAGGGAGCAGACAACCATAGTAGAGAATCTCAGAAGAGAGGCCACAGATTTATAGGTTGGGCTTCTTTTACTCTACACAGCAGCAGGAAACAACTGCACTTGCATTTAATGTCCTTTTAATGTGATTTACACTGGAAATGATCCCATCAGATGAAATACTTTCGGGAAGCACAACCTTTCAGCCCCACAAAACGTTGAAGTGCATATTTGCAAATAAATCTGAGCGGAGCTGGGGTTTGTTTCCCTGTGATGGAGCAAAGGCATCATTTTGCTCTGCTGGACTGAAGGTGGGGGGAGTGTGGTGTTGTAGGATGCTGATTTCCAGTGTTGCTGTTGATACTGGTTGGATGACATGTGATGGGAGAGACACAGTCCTGAAAAGTGGTGGGTGTAGGAAGGTACCGGTTGTTGGAAATGAGTTTGTTCTTGCACTTCAGCTGCAATTTCAGAGATGTCCAGGAAAATGAGCTGCAATGTTTTTCTAAAGCCATATGGAATTATGGTGAGAACCAGTATTTGAGAGGGTCCTTCGGTCATGGTGACATGGTTCTTTGGTCATGGAAGATTTTGGCTTCTAGTATAGCAGCCAGGAGACCCCGAGATGATAGCACAGCACGGAAATAGCTGCAAGCTGTACGAGGGCAAGTTTAGGCTGCATGGTGGGAAGAATTTCTTCACCCACAGGGTTATCAAACTGGAACAGGCTGCTTAGGTCAGTGCTGGGGTCCCCATCCCTTGAGGCCAACCTGTGGAGCTGGAGCTGTTCTAGGGGAGACCTAACAGTGCTGGGTCAGGGGTTGGACTGGATGGTCTTAAAGGTCTCTTCTGACCAAAAAGGTTCTGTGGTTCTGTGAGTGTTTGGCTGGGCTGTCTCCTCATTTGTGGGCTGTGATGGGTTGTGTGTTACCCAACGCTTTGACAATGGTGGGGTGGAGGAGGAGGAATTGTGCTTTTACAACACACCACTGGTTTCCCTGTGTGCATTTGCATTCCTGGCTCTGCCTTGTTGCTTGTGTCAGAGCGTCAAGCAGAGAAACAGATGCTTTCAAACGGAGTTTCTGCAAACTGTTTGGATCAATAAGGGCTGTCTGTCTGAATATTTGTAACATATGCCACCAAGGAATAGGAAGCTCCATCAATTCTGTGCCTTAGCATAACCATATTTCACTGCAGACTGCAGCTTGTTTACATTCAGTGACAGGGTAAAATCAGTCCTCTGGGCACTGCAGAGGTCTGTTGTAAAGCAAGTCCTGCTTTTTGGGGAAGATGTCTCATCTTCTGCGTGCAGCAAGAACATACCGTCCTGACAGGCCAGGGTATTAATGCGTAGATGTGTCACTGTGAGTTCCTGACAGCTCAATGCAGTTGCTGATCATCCCTGGGCTGCTCCCAGGGTTGGTGCAGGCAAGAACCTGATTATTCTCAGAGCACCTGAAAAAAAACCCAACAATCAACTGCCAGGGATGTCAGGAGGAGAAACCACCTGCCTGAGGACAGCAAGAGAGCTTCGCAGTGCGGCAGAGGAAGTGTCTGGCCATGGGTACAATAAAGTTAAAGCCTCCCTCATGCCCAGCTTTGTGGGATTTGGATGAGGTATGTCTCTGAGGGCTGAAATACCCCAGATAGAAGATGGTGGTGGAATGCAGCCATAGGAGAGAGCTCAAAAATAAGAAACAATTGTACTAGAGTATGAGGCAGATCTATGCCTTTCTTGCCCCCAGAGCAAGGCTTCTGAACTGGTGTAGGTGCATGGTTGTGAGGAACCATGAGGTTGCAAAAGAAGGGTCCTATAGTGCCAGCTTGAATCTTAAGCAGCCGGGCAAGTCCCAGATGTTTAGTTACAAAAGCTGCTAAGTTCTGCAGTGTTGAGAGCATTGAAAGGGATATTAAACCTTTGTCAAGAGCAGCAGACAGGGAGAGCACGCAAAATGCAGAGTGTTAGACAATCAATTTAACTATCCTTTGTCCTTTAATCCCTTTACCTGTGTAGCTTGGTAAGGGGGAACCTGTTCGGGGTCAGAGGGAGAGGAATAGGAGATGGCCCTTGTGCAGAGGTGGAGGTAGAGTTGAGCTTCACCGTGAGCAGAGTGAGAGGAGCTGGTTGTTGTGAATTTATATTTCTGGTTTGACCTTCAACTGGTATAAACAAGCATTAAGAAGATAGATTAGAAAAATTGTATTTCAGTAGAGCCTTAGGGAAAATTCTACATCTTTTTCTCGCCAATAAAGTACTTGTTTTCTCAAAGACGAAAGCTGCTATGTATGTGGGATTTGATGAACAGATAGGACAACAATGTATTACGAAAAATAATAATAATCAGAGTAGAACATTGTTTTGAAGTTTCTGATGCTTCTAGAGTTGGAGTATATTGGAATGTGTTGTTCAAACTTGAATGTCATGCTTTGAAGGTTTTGATGCCTTTGAAGATTTTTAGTGTTGAAATGTGGTGTTTAAAATCTTGAGTTGAATTTTTATCAAAGCCTGTGTTGAGGCTGAGGGTCTCTGCTCTGGTTGGGAAATGCATGAGATTTGGCTTTAAATTTAGCTGGTCTGTGTGGCATAAATAGTGGTGATGTGGCAGTGCTGGGTTAATGGTTGTATGTGATGGTCCCGAAGATCTCTTCTGCCCAAAGAGATCCTGTGCCTCCTTGGCGAGTTGCTAAGTAAAATTATTCATAGTTACTAAAGAAACATTAAAATCTCATTATGCTTTTGTTTTCCAAAGAATTGCTTCTTTTAACATAATTATCATTGAGTGACTCACCTGGCTTTAGTTGTGATGGGGCTTATTAAGTCATTATCTAGAGATGGAATGGTGGTACATGGCGATTGCGTTTAGATGTCACTTGTCTGCGTTTTTCTTTCTAGTGCTTGAAATAATAATAGTGCAAGTCTTCTGAAAGCCAAAAAACAAAAAAAAACATAAAAAAGGATGCTGTGATTGAGTCAAAAAGTTTTTGATTCTCCAAACGATTACATTTCAATGGCGCTTATAAGCTTAACTCTGCAGAAGCCCTTTGATAGTCCCTGATCAAAGTAGAAATCAGCTCACCATTATTTTGGCATGTGTCATGTGGGATGCCTGGATTGAGGTTTCAAAGGTGTTCCAGTATTCTGGGTGATTAACCTATATTCTAATATCTGTGCAAGAGTTGTTTTAGGTTTGGTTGGGTTTCTGTTGGTTTGTTTGGGGTTTTTTTTTTTACTTTGATCAGTTTTGAAACTCCTGTAATTTTGAATATGTTTGCATCTTAATAATTGGGAAAACTTTAGACAACAAGTTTTACATATTCCTGCCCAGAGAGGAAAATCAGGATTTTAAAATCCTGATTTTAAATTAGTTTCCTAACAATCTAGGGTTTTAAATTAGCTTGTAAGACAAAGCATCTTCCATTTTCTTCTGTGAAGCAAGAAGGCTATGGAGTCTTGTATCATCTGCTGAGATCCTCTCTGTTGTGGTCCTGCAAATAATATATAAAAAGATGTATATTTTGAAGCTCTGATAGTGCAAAAGGTTTCAGATTCATTAAGTCATCAAATGCTTCATGTTTTCTGCTAGCAGTTAACCTTTGGTATCAGTCTTGTGGGTCATGCAGACTTCAAGTCCCATGAACCTTTCAAAACTAAAACCAATGGAGGAGTCTTAGAGCACTGTAACCAGATGCTGATTCACTCCTAATGGGGAGAGAGAGTGCGAAAGTGTATTTCAAGGACTATTAGAGCAGAGACCATTAAATAAACTGCAAGTAAATATTGCTTATATTCTACTAATGCTAATGTTGTTTGTATTTATTTTTATCATCATGGGTTAATTTAGTTCAATAATTCCTGCAGCAGCCACTCTGGTGTGCAGGTATATGTGTATTTTTAACAAGGCTCTATTTCTTGGAGTGCGAACACAAAGGCAACATTATCTCTCGTGATGGGAGTAGTGAGGTCTGTTTATTTTTATCTGTATTTGTGGTATTACAGCTCTCATATTCAAAATGCAATAACTTCAAAGCCACCAAGAATTATCTCCTGTAGGTGAATCAATCTGGCTGGAAAACAGAAAGCATTGGTGAGGAATTGGCTGCAGAATAAGGTCCTTCTTCCTGCCTGAAAAACCTTGGATTTCAAGTGTTTTGTTATTCCTTTTAGGTAGACTTTTATTTTTGCCATAAATTGCATTTTAAATTACCTCTTTTGGTTACTGTCAGAGTGCAAGATGAAACAATGTGCGGCATTCTTCCAGCCTCTTTCCTTTTCAGGTTGGCGTGCTATGAGGCGTACATAGTTTTTTGGGGTGCAGGGGCTTTGCAATGGTTGAAGTCCCTTACTCTTTGTGGGTGGTGTGGAGGTTGTCTTAAGACGAAGAATAAGAACCCAAAGAAAATGATTCCAAGTTTTTTTGCCCTGACATCAGGAATTGTTTGTTGTTCAGCAGAATCCTGTCTTTCTAGTCCTTACTGAGGTTGCAAGTGGATGATGACTTATTTGGAAGCAAGACTTGCTGGACATCTGTTGTATTGCCCGTGCATTATAGGATCTTTATCTAAATATTTCTTCTTTTGTCCTTCTTATGTGCTTCAACAGTTTCAACTGCAGTTATCCAATAGAGCTCATTGGGGCTGTCTCATAGCTACTTGCTCCTCCATTTGGGATTTACCCTTTTCCTCTCCAAAGGAGTGGTCCACTCTGCCTTTGATGTGGCTCCAGTAAATAATTCCTCCACTGGCCTCCTCTGTTTTTTTCACAAAGAAACTTGGGAATTTAGGAATAGCCACCATCTAGGTGGTGGATGGTATAAAGGAGAGGGAAAATGAGAGGGTGGGGGAATACATCAGCAGACGATGGGGTCAGCACTGGATGGTGGAAAGCTAAGTACAATGAGAGATCAATTTCTGCTTCATTATAGACTTTTTCCTTTATTTTGCCTCTTTGTAATTATCTTCTTGACCATCACACATTACCCTTTCTTTTAAACGTCAGCAAGCAATCCAGAGCTGGAAACGTGGTGATATAGTTTAGCCAAGGCCTTGTCAGTGTTGGGATGATGGCTGGACTTGATAATCTTGAAGGTCTTTTCCAACTGAGGTAATTGTCGTTCTACCAAGCATATGTTTCATGTTGCTGTTAGATGCTGTGATGCTGTCCTTGCCTCGCAGATGCAGAAGAGTCTATAACTGTGCTGGAGCATCCAGATATCATCTATTAAGTGTTGAACCTATTGTCTAGTTTGGGCAATCCTCTCCTGCCAGCACTTGAGGTCGAGAGGATAGCTTGAATTGTCATCAACCATCCAAAACCAAACTGCTCTCTAGGTGATGTTGTAGGCAATTATGAAAGGTGAGTGAAGTTATGGGGTTTAGTGCAGGTCCTGTGTTAACAAGTAGGTGTGAGGCATAGCTCTGTCCTATTTGCACGAGGTGGTTTGTTTTGTACCTGGTAGCGGGTGCAAAATGCCAAAGTTTTAGTCACATGATCTTTTTAATTGTCTGGCTTTTACATGTAAATTGGTTGTGTGTCAGCCAAATACTGCTTTAATTAGGAAACAAAATCTGCAGCCTGGCACCTTAATGTTTCCATTAGCTTGTGAAAATAGGCTGTGAGTTTGGAGCAGGGCCAGGTTGTTTATTCAGAGAGTGATTTTAATTGGATTATCGGTACGTAATAATTGATATATCGCTGATCCATTATTAACGTGTAGATGTGTTGAAAGTGTTCTCACACATCCCAGTGGAGCTTAATTGAAATATTCACTCCTATACAGCAGCAGAAGGTTTTCTTCTTTCAGTGCTAAATAATGAAAACCAAACGGTTTGATGGGATATTTAATATATAACTCCCTGTGTCAAGAATTGATGAATCTTTTGCTGTTAACTGAGGTGTACCTTTACATTTTATTTTCTATTCTTTATCTCTACAGGATTGTTATGCACATTTCTGAGGTGGGAAGCTGAAATGAAGACCTTTTATACTCAGAAATCTTGGGAATTTTTTGTTTCCTTGGTGTGCAATTCCTTTGAAAACTGACCAGTTGTTTCCATTTTTTTATATTGGATGTAAAGGGGCAAGATGTTAGGACAAACAAGATAATCTAAAAAAAAAAAAGTATACTAATAAGTAAGATATTATAAATATCCTAAGAAAATAAACAAATTATCCCAAGATATCTCCATTCACAGTTGGAGACAAGTTCCCTTGCTTACCCCCTAACAACCAAGTTGCATTAAGAAGCACTTTTGAAGATCAGCTTCCAATAACCTTTTTCTTTCTAAGCCACACTTTTATTTTGTCAAATGAATCATTCTTTGTGACCCTTTCAAAAGGAGATGAGGTTTAATAAGTATGGTTTTCCCTTTCTGAAAAGGCACAGTGGCTTGTGTGGGTTGTTTTTGTCTGCCCATCCCACCAGCCATCACCCCTATCTGTGTGCTTGTTCTTCTGTAAAGTTGCTGCATGCAGTAATTTTGGGAGGAGGAGACTGGAAAAAGAGAGAGACCTGGCAGCTTTCAATAGGATTGTCATCTCTGAGACCCTTTGAGTACCTACAGAGCCAGCCTGCAGTCTGTCAGAAAGCTGTTGCTCATGGATATGCAACAAGAAACCATCAGTGATTTGGAATTGGACTAGATGATGTCTGGAGATCCCTTCCAACCTGATACATTCTACGATTCTGTGATCATTGTAACCTCCTTGCTTTAGACTCAGCCTTTCACTGGCTTTATGTGTCTCCCACCCCACAAAGCTCATGCTAGTGGGTCTTTTGGAGGTTTCTAGTCTATAGAGACTTGCTAGCTGAGACCTGAGTCCATGTGTCTGTGAGAACTGGCTTTGTTCTCAAATCCCTTTCCTCTGCCTTCTTGTCCAGAAGGATATAATCCTGTCATTTAGAGCTGCTGTGTAGTTTGGAGAGAGTTATGACATTTCACTACTCTTCTCTTCTTGAATGATGTGCTGAATATTATTTTTTTCACTAAAGTTCACAGTGAAGCTAAAACTGATTGAAGGAGGCGCTGGTTTCCAGTAACTGTTACCTACCCGTCCAAAATCAAATGCATTTGTGGTGTCAGTGGTGTCTGTGTTTTTCCAGGCAACTCTATAAAATGTGTTGGCACAGCTGAAGCCCTCATAGTGGATTTTAGTAGCTCTTCTACCAGAGAGATGTGATGAATGCATGGAGCCTGAGGGAACAGCAGCATGTTCTCTCCGGGGCAGTAACCAAAGTCCGAAAGTTTGGGTTGTGCAGCTCGGAGATTAAGATCATCCTGGGCAACTGAATGAATAATGGGTTTGTCTTGCATGACTACAATGATTGCTGATGTCTGTTATGAATTTGGTGAAATCATATTTGTTCATGGTATCAAACTGTCTTTCAGCATACAAGGGGTTAACCTTCTGTCTCAGCTGTAGGAATGTGTGTTTTGTTCATTTTTCTGGTGCACCCTGGCCTGGAAGTTAGGAAGCAGAACAGGTGAGGGGGTAGGGGATGGAGGTTGAGGCTGTAGGGGAGAGAGGTTCAGTAGGCCAGACAAATTTTGGGGTCTTCATTTGGGGATGGTATCTTCCTCTTCCCCTGTTCTGGGCACCCCTTCCCTTTTTGTGTGTTTTGGGATCTTGGTTTCAGTTTTTTCAGCCTGTAGCACATTGAGACTCTGACCCTCCTTCACTTCCCCTCCCTTCCCCTTCTCCCCTGACTCTTTCTTTCTCTCTCATGTCTCTCTGTTCCTGTGCCAGGCGTAGGAAAAGGCTAAATTCCCCTTGAAAAGAGAAATAAGTGCTGCCTAATACGCCCCTCTTTCCTTTTTACCCCCTTGTCCTCAGCTCTTAGAGTTCGTGTGAATTAAGGGTGGCGGGCCTTGGCGGGGACAGGTGGACTTGAGTGGGTGAGGAAAACATATCCTTTTAGGTTTTTTCCTTTCCCCTTTTTTGTTCTTTTTTTTTTCCATTTAATAAAATATCTAATAAAGTTCAAGGAAGTTTGATATTTTTCATCCTGGTTTCTGTGAGTTTGCTTTATCCCTTTTTCCCCCCCAGGTGAGAGGAAAGGTATTTTCTTCTATGCGGTTGGGCAGAATATAATTTTCTTTCGGCCAGCCTGGTGCTAAACCATGGCAACACTGATGTTCTTCTGCATGGTGGGTTTGTGGCCTGCCTGTCCCTCGATGGCTACTGTTTGTGAGGAATTCTTGTCAGCTGATGTTGAAAATTTCTGGAGGTCAGGAAGATACACTGGACTTTCAGTCTGCTTAGATTCAAATAATATTCCCCTTTCTTCCTTGTGTGTCTAGTGCTTTATTTTTTGACACTGACTGTGTGTTGACAACTTAATCCAAAGTGATTTGCAAGTTTAGGGTAGCCTCTCTGCATGCAATTCCCAGACATTTTTATTTGTACAAGTATCTAATCAGGGGAATGAAGCTTCTTTTCTTCAATGACACCTGTTGCTGAAGACTTGCAGCCTCTACCAGCCAACTAATGTTTTTTTGTGGAAGATGGAATATTTTTAGTCAAATACAATAACAAGTTCATTACAGAATATCTAAACTTATCCCTGGCAGTGCTGCCAAGGCCACCAGATGCTTTTAGTTTGGGGCATATCTAACACCAGTTCCCTGCTATAAAGGTTAGTGATGGTTTGGCGACCATCTCCAAACCAAAATACGACCTCTATAGCTTGTAACCTCCCAGTCCTGGTCAGGATAGTCATTGATTTTTCTGCCTTATCTTGGTTTGTCTCTGGTTTCCTTCAGCTACAAATAGTTCATGGCTGTTTGTTTTTTTTTTTCCTGTCCCCTGTATCTCTCTAAAAGCTAAAGCCATCCGTATGCTGAGCACCCATAAGCATAAACCACTCCATTGCAGCTTGAAGCAAGAAGCCCTTTCCTTGTTTGAGATGACAGGTCTTCTGCTGGGTCTGTGGTTCCTGCAGTCACAATTAAGATAGGGCAAAGGTGACCCTCCTGGTCATTCCTAGGCCACTGGAGAAGCTGAACTGTTAGTGGGGATATAGATGTTAACTATTTTTAGAGTGATCTTGCTGAACAAGGTTGTACTAGATAACCACTAAAGGTCCTTTCAAACCCAAGCAGTCTTTGATTCTATGTTGGTGGTGAAATCTGGGCTTTTGTAGGATTCAGACCCACAATCAGACTATTTCTGCAGTGTGGGAACTGTAAGAAAATACAATCACGTTGCTAGCCAGGACAGTTTTACGAGTTACTGTGGCTCTTAAACATGAGAAAACACAATTTCTGTGTAGAAGAAGCAAAAATGTCCCAGAGTATTGTACAAATAGACGTTTCAACTCTTACCTCAGGAGATGAACGAATGAAAAGGTACCTGAGGCAGCCTTTGTTCACAGATGTCATGGATTTCACTCATCCTTTTATCTGTAGTGGTTCCAATGGTGAATTTAGGTCATGTAGAAGCAGACCAAGCCTTGGCAGCAACATCTCTGACTTGGAATTTCTTGAAGGAAATACTTTTTTGGAAGAAACTTATTTCCTGGAGAAGGGATCGACTATTATCAAATACCTTGCTTATATTCCCAGGTACTGTTGTTCCTATTGTAACATTGCCTGAGAAATTTAGGATAAGAAAAGAAGTATTCACGCTAGGACAACGTGGAAGATGGGATAGTCAGTAGGGAAAGTGAAGCAACCAGCGTGGTTTGGATACATAGGGGCAAAAGAAAGGATGGTTTTTGCTCCTGGAGAAAAATGTTCCAGAAAATAATTAATTTATTTTATCTGGAAGGGAAGAGATTCCCAAGCATCCCTCTGGTAGCCCCTATGCCTGCTTTTCCTTCAGCCAGGATTTATGGTCCTTGGTAGATTCCCAGTGCAACATGCTGTTTCTTAAATGAATCTTCAAGGGCTCATTTCCTTAGTTATCTTCCCATTTTATTTAATTACACTTCCTGAAGAGAAGCCATTCTGTTTTATGCTTAATGCTGTTGTATGCATGGAGGTGCAATGCAGAGCTGGTGAAAATCTACTGTTTCGGAGAGTGATGAAGCTGTGGCCATACCCCCATTAGAGGGAGGGTAAAGGAGAGCAGAAATCTCTGTTTCTATAGCTGTAACGTCCCAGTACGACTCTAACAGCTGTTTGGTCCTTCTTTAAGGTGGTACCTTAACCCTCTCTGTGCAAGTGAGGACAGTTACTGGTTTCCTAAGTGTGCCCCAACCAGGATACCAACTGAAACTTAGCAGAGCAAGCCTTTATATGCTTAACTCTTTAGCTGACTCAGAGTCCATCACTACATGTCACCACTGTTCTGTGTAGAAGTGGTTGAAAACTAAAGGTAAAGGGGTCAAACTGATTTCATAGATGTAGCAGTCAATATGAA
This sequence comes from Rhinopomastus cyanomelas, assembly GCA_013400115.1. Classification (NCBI taxonomy): domain Eukaryota; kingdom Metazoa; phylum Chordata; class Aves; order Bucerotiformes; family Rhinopomastidae; genus Rhinopomastus; species Rhinopomastus cyanomelas. Next base: position 50,289 of record VXBP01000952.1, on the reverse strand, counting down.
AGAGCAAAAGGAATGAGACCACCCCAGTCTCTACCAGTCTACAGCTTTTCTGCTCTTACATCATCTCAGCCCTAACAGATATTGACCAACAAAATGACTCATCAGGGTCATGGCTCTGGACAGAGATAAGCAGCACCAGGTTCCCAGGCAACTGCAGTGGCCAACATAGGTTCTGAGAAGAGCTTGTTCCAGCAACCACAGGCTGAAACCTGCCTTAGCAATGCTGGAAGGTCACCCAAATGTTGTCTGAGAGTAGTGTGAGACCCTGTAGCTTCATTCATTTGAGCTACATGGAGTAATCCAAGTTTTTATCTGATGTTAAAGGGATCATTTTGACTCTCGTAGTCAGTTTTTGATTTTTTGTATGTGTGTAGTGTGAGATTCTGAGGCTATTTCTGTCAGCTCCACATGAACTTCTTGAGCTTTCAATTCATAGCCAAAAGGTTTTTAATGTTTTACAGTCTAGGGAAGTCTCTATAAACCCAGTGGTGCCTTTGCAGAGGTTTGGGGACACCCATGTGGACTTTATCCATACTGGAAGAATTTCTCCCAAGTTAAAATAGGGAGTGAATGTACTTTTCTTAAAATTTGAACTATTGAGAAAATTCTTACAAGATGTACTTGTTTGTTCTTTTATTAAGAGTAAATAATGGGATAACAAAATTAAGCTTGTGTGAAATTTTTCTTTGTCCAGGAAACGTTTCTTCCTTCCAAATGACAGTGTCTTTTCTTCATCACTGATGATATCCCACCTACATGGCAGCAGACATGAGAGGGGATTATGTTTTTGGCTTCATTTTGCAGTGTGAGAGAACAACTGCCAGGGAGATCCTTCTGTGTTCCCATGTTATATTTATTGCACCAAGTTTCCTTCAGAAACTGTTTGATTAGATTTGTGACTTGGATCTGTGTTTAATGCACAAGTTGTGTGTTAAGCCATTTGGGATTAGGAAGCCCTTCCTCATGAAAGGGGTGATGAGACACTGCAATGGACTGCCCAGGGCAGTAGTGGAGTTCCCATCCCTGGAGGTGTTTAAGGACAGACTGGATATGGCCCTTAGTGCCATTGTCTAGCTGATGTTGTGATGTGAGGTCATAGGCTGGGCTCATCAAGAGCTCAGGGGTCTTTTGTAGCCTCAGTAATAGTGATAATAATAACAGCCTTGTGCCGTGACCTGTTTTCTGGGGTAAGATGGGCTAGCAACATCATAGTTTATATTCACTGCTGCAGCGAATGGAGTTTTTGGGGCCTCCCCAGCACCCTCAAAATATCTTGTTTTCCTTCCAAATTCTCTCCTGATGAACATTGGGGTTAGAGCTTGACTGTGACAGAAAATCAGCTGATGCATAATAGATATTATAATAATATATTTCTCTGGTGCAAAGACATAATAGTTTGCAATGGGTTGCCATTTGCTAATGATCTCTGCGCATGGAAAGAGTCATCAGCCTTGTTCCGTGTAATTGCATTCTTTAAATGTGGCTATTTGTGGTAGATTATAGCTTGCAACTACAAATGCATTTGGGTAGGCAGCAGATTAAGTCCATTGGTTCTACTTTTAGCCTTACCCAAGGAGCTTCCTTGGCTTCAGTGCAGTGACAGCTGGTTTAGCTCCATGAGAGGTCTGAGGGTATGCTTGAGTTCCAGAGAAAGTACCATAGAATCGCCCATCCAGTGGCTTAGCCTGATTCTTCTGTTTCTTGAGTTGTATGTCAATGCAGCTACAGAAGCGGCAGTGAACTGCTCCTTAGAAAGCTGCGGAATGGTCAGAGAGATCCAAGTGTCTTTTCATCAGGCACTGCCTGTCTTCTACAACAGTTTAAAAAAAACACACCAAAAGAAAAAAGAGCTCTTTTGTTAGTGTGCAGTGGGCAAGGTCTTTGCTGTCCTCGCTATAGCCAATGCCAACCCTGTTGTCAATGCAGCAGGTAACGCAGGAACCCAGAGAGCAGAAGCAGCTACTTTCAACCTTTAGTCCTTGTACAGTAATATAGGGTAGTTAGCTCCCCCCAGACCACCCCCACCCCCCGGCTGATTGTAGACTTGAGTGGTAATTCGCTCTTCGTGCTAGCTTATTCTTCAGCTCAGTGACTGCCTGCTCCTAACAGAAACGCACTGATGCTGCTTCCATAATGATGATCTCAAGGTCAGACAGAAATGACAAGTGGCCGCTCTTGTGTAGCTCTTGGAGTCATTTCCACACACCAGTCTTGCTTCACTGTAAAAGAAACCCTTCAAACCTCTCCAAAGTCTTACTGACCTTACTGAGCTTCCAGTGAACTCCTTCCCTCAACAGCAACCACCACTGTCTGTTTTTTTTATCTGTGTATGTGACTCAACCTGTGACCACACAGGGAATATATTTAAATCATAGAATCATTAAGGTTGGCAGAGACCTCCAAGATCATAGAATTCAACTGTCAACACCACCATGCCCACTAATTCATGGTGAACATGCTTGCTCTTCATAGAACGATTTTTTCACTATAAAAGAGCTTTTAGGAAACAACCAACAACATATGGAAGTGTGAGTGGGGAGATGCTTCCCACGCGGTGTCATGTTAACTGTAGGTTATGTTTCCTGTCCCAGTAATGGTATGGGTAAATATGAGTTTCAGAAAATGTTGCCACCTACATCCCTATGAAACAAGACCCAACGGGTACACCTAATTTGAAGCTTTCTTAAGTAGAATGAAGAGGAACTGGGCACATATCAGATGAAAAGGGTCCTCTCTTCTCACTGAAAAGTGGAGATGAAATTGAACAGGACCGGTCCTGTTCAATCTAGTCATTGATGACTTGGATGAGGGATTGGCATGCACTGTCAGCAAGTTTGCTGATGACACAAAACTGGGTGGTGTCGCCGACACCCCAGCAGACTGTGCTGCCATTCAGCAAGATCTGGACAGGCTGGAGAACTGGGCAGAGAAAAATCTAATGAGCTATAACAAGAGTAAGTGCAGAGTCTTACATCTGGGCAAGAACAACCCTAGGTACCAGTATAGGCTGGGGACTGACCTGTTGGAGAGTAGTGTAGGGGAAAGGGACTTGAGGGTCCTGGTGGACAACAAGATGACTATGAGCCAGCAATGTGCTCTTGTGGCCAAGAGGGCCAATAGCATCCTGGGGTGGTTTAGAAGAGGGGGGTGGTTAGCAGATCAAGAGAGGTTCTTCTCCCCCTCTACTCTGCCCTGGTGAGACC
>VXBP01000952.1:0-47062 GCA_013400115.1 Rhinopomastus cyanomelas | reverse complement strand
AGGTCACTTCCAATCTGTAATGATTCTATGATTCTATGATCCTCATTTATTTCAACCTAAAGGAAATTAATTGTGGCTATAAAATGCAAAAATTATTGGTGGGGGAAACCTAAAAATAAAAATACCCCCAAAACTGTTCTATACAGAATGACATTTAAAAACTGAAGCTTTCAGGCTCTGTCATTGTGCAATTTTTCAGTACAAAATCCTCGGTGAAGAGCTTGTGCTCACCCATGGTGCAGGAAAGGAAGAATGGAGACATTTCTAGTCTGTATTAAGCATTGCTGCTACTTGATGCTGTTAAATGCTGCCCATAAATGCTTCATGATGCTTCTAATTATTCGTGTGGCTCATCACCTTCAGAAGTCAATGCAATTGTGCTCAGCCACAGGTAAAGAAGTGTCAAAGGTCCGTCCCAGTGCCACCGCCTGCTTTTTTTCCTGGACAGAGCATAGAGGTAGGAAGCAGCCTCTGACAGACAGGAGTGTATCAAGATGGATTGCCAAACATTTACCAAGAGGATCAAGCAGGATGTAAGCTTTGTTTGAGAAATGCTTTAGTAACGCGTTGCTGGACAGATCTCACTAATGTGGNATTTATTTAGAGAATCATAGAATTGTTTGGATTGGAAAAGACCTTCAAAATCACGGAATCCAACCATTAACCCAACTGTCCCAATCCACCACTAAACCCGCTCCCTAAGCTCCAGGTCTCCACAGCTGTGAAATACGTCAAAGGATGGCGACTCTTCCTGGACAGCCTGTTACAAGGCCTGAGAACCCTTTCCAAGAATAAGTTTTTCTTTATAAACTTGAGGTCATTTCCTCTTATCCTGTCATTGCTCTAGCTTTCAGCACGGGGGTCTTTCTTTAACTACAACCAAATGCCTAAAGTCCCACCAAATAGTGAACGTTCTTAACTGGGCCAGGGGTGAATGCTGGATTACAACAAAAATTATCAAGCTCCCAAGGTAAAAAGAACCCAAAACAACAAAACCATTTCCAATAGTTTTCCTTTTGGAAAGAACAGATATCAAAAGCTGTTTTTAATCTCTATCTTCAACATGTCACAGTGCGTTTGTTCGTCAAGTCTACAGCATGTCCGCGATTGCCTGCGATGTTGGCAGCAGCAGAGAACACCATGGCTAATCCTGGCAAATCCCTCTGACTTGTTTATGCTGCACATATGTTGTTATCTGCTGGACAGGCCTGGAGTTTGACGAAAGTGAATTTGTCTCTAACTTTGTAATGTTATAGCTGCTACTAAATGAGCTCTCAGGAGCAGAGGTCTCTGCAACCTTAAACAGCAGCCTTGCTAATGTGGAAATGAGCATCCTTCTCTGCAAATAAGCTCCTTATTCAACACCGGGTAGAAAACAGTGATTACACGTTATCAGTAAAGCTTACGAGGTGGTCCTACCTTGGGACAGTGACCTGCATCACACACAGCTCCAGCTCATCCTATATCCTTGGCTGGCAGCAGACTCAGGATTATCTGAGTTGGCTCAGGCCACCTTCGTGCCCATTACAGAGATTTACAGTGAACCTGTGCCTCTTAGAGCCAACCAGAGGTTTAGCAGAGACATTGTGACTCCTTTTAGCCATGATAAGGATATTATTGCTGCTGGTGCTGTGCTGGTCAGTTCCCCATGTGCCTGCAGCTGCAGACGGGTTGGAGCTGGCTCATGGCACCTGAAAGCTTCTACAGGAAGCAGATAAGTGGGAGTTTAGAGCTAGCTTTGGCTTGACAATAAAACTTCCACTGAAGCAAAAGACATATAGGGACTTTCCCACACTAAGAAATAGTCTGGGAATCTGGAGCATCCCCAGGGATGCTGCATCACTAGTAGGTGCCTTTTTGGCAAACGAGTTGGGTTTAAGTCATGTTTTCCCACTCCTCTGCATGGCCTGACATTTTTTTCTCCATTTAGAAATACTCTGTTTTCCAGATGGCATTTTCTCTCTGAAAGCTTCTGCTGCGATAAGAGCAGTAACTTCTTTTCTGTTTGGGTTTTTTATTGTTATGGCAGGTTTCTGACCTGCTGTATTTCAGAGGAAGTGCTACTGTGAAGGCTTGGATGTCACCACAGAAGTAAAGCTTCTGCTCTTGCTGCCCCACAGAAATCCTAAATCCTTTAGCACTTGAGACCTGAGTCAAAGCTTGGTTTAAGTGAGAGTTGGATACTTTGCTGCTGGGGGATGTGGTGCTTCCAAGGCACCTTGGCGCACGTAAGGAAGCCATGGGTAAGCTGTGATGGCTAGAATTAATGACCTGCTCCAATTAAAATGGCTATTAGAGGAAATTATTCACTGAAAGAGAAGAGGCTGCCCAGAGACGTGGCAGGGTCACAATTCCCGTAGGGATTTAAAGGACACAGATGTAGTGCTGAGGGACATAACTTAGTGATGACCTGGCGGTGCTGGGTTGATGATTTGACTTCAAGATCATAAAGATCTTTTTTAACCAAAATAACTCGGTGATGAAGCACATTTTGATAGGTTGATGCAGAAAGCTGATGACTATCTGAAAACCTTTTGGGCTGGAGCTACTCAGTGCCTCCTGGGTTTGGTTGCTGTCACGTGCTCTTGGTTTATCATCACTGCCAGCATATGTCTCTTATCACTTGCTCCCTGTGATAGGACAAGGAGCAATGGGTGTAAGTTGCAGCAGAGGAGGTTCTGCCTCAACACAAGGGGGAACTTCTTTACTGTGAGGGTCACAGAGCACTGGAACAGACTCCCCAGGGAGGTCCTGGAGTCTCCTTCTCTGGGGACTTTCAAGGCCTGCCTGGATGCGTTCCTCTGTGATCTGTGTTAGATAGTTTTGTCCTGCTGCGGCAGGGGGGTTGGACTCGATGATCTCTTGGGTCCCTTCCAACCCCTAACATCCTATGATCCTACGACTGTGCTGCTTTGTTTATCACTTGTGAATTGCAGAAATGCAGTTTCAGCATTAAGGTTTGCTAAATTCCCTGTGCTCTCCAGGAGACGTGCTGAAGGGACAATTTGCGCGCACAGTGAATCATTATCTGGAAAAAACAATCCCAACCTTTTGAAACAGAAGAGTCAGAAACATTTATGGTTATTTAGTCTCTTGGTTAACCCTTCTGTAATGTTCAGTAATAATAAAAAAAGATGGTGCTTTGGTGCTGGGAGTAGGTATCTGTGTCTGGGAAATAGAAAATAGAAGTCTTCTTATTGGCAGCTAGTTTAGGTGAAGAAATAGCATGGCACTCATTTGTCACTGGAGCAGAAATGTCAGAAAGGATTGTGAAAATGCACTGATGGTAGCAATTATATTGATAACCTAGAGTTCCCAGAAGCAGAGAAATCGATCTCACACTGACAGGTCTCTGACAAATTTCTATGAAAATCAAAAAGCAATCAATATTCATTGTGTGATAGAAATTGCTGTGAGGACTTTCTTGCCTTTCCTGAATTTTCTCTGAATCTTTTTATTCTCCTTCCTCTAATGACATGGCTGAAAATACTGTAAATGAGAGAAATAAGAGGAATGTAAACATGAGTGTCTCTAGATCTGTAGAGTAGCTGCCAGACTAACCTACCTTTTTTCCTTATCCTTAGCTCTGTGTAGTATTTTAATAGCTTTGACGTTTAGGAAGATGCTTTCTGTGCTCAGGAATGTAGGGGAGGGGGTTTTAAATGACCCGTACTGAGACTTGCAATTTTTTTTCCTCTGACATCTGGAGCATTAAAAACAACTTACCTTTTGTCCTGCCATTATATAACTAGAGAAGTTCATGGCTCTGTTCAAGGGGACATGCTCCTACAACTTCACCTCCCCAGCCAACCCTTTACTCAGAGCCCCCTGCCAGGTAATAATTTTATTTGGTAGAGAAGAAGTTTTGACACTCCACAAACTTGTCTTATCTCCCCTACTCTTTTCCACTCAAGATGTTATCAAACTCTAGTTTCCAGCCCTTTGGTATGTCGCCAGCCATATACTTTGCACTTCATTTTGTTTTGGTTTTCACACTGTAGTGGGTTTGATTTTAGCTCTAACACATATGTAAAGGGAGCATTTGAACCTCAATAGAGCTTTCTGTTTTGAAATAGAGGTAAATTGGGAAGCTGAAATAAAAACAATGTGTTTTGAATACCACAAATATTTTTCTTTAATTCTTTTCCCCCTCAAATTTTCAGTTTGTTCCTATGAGTTGTCTCTTTTTTTAACCCAGCTTGGAGTGGGGAGAGCTGTAGAAATGTTCTGACACCTGTGAGCTGAATTGGGTTATGCAAAGCAAGTGATGGAAATGAGGGAATAAAGTTGACTGTCCTATCTGCATTCTTATAACTCACTATATGCTGAGAACAAGGTAGAATATTTGGCAAAAAAAGCAAGATACAGTTACCTTGAATCCCACCAAATTAGAAAAGGCTGCAAAAGGGATGGAAATGATTAAAAGTCCACGAGGTAAAACTGAACCGTGTACTATTAATTGAGACTCAGCACCTTGCAGCACGGAAACCAGTGGCTCTGGAATATATTAGATTGGAAGCATTAAATCAGACTAGAAATTGCTAAATTAAATGTATAATAAAATCGGAGTAAGAAAAGGAAGAACTCTTTGCTCCTCAGAGCTGTATCTCCTGCGAGATGGATATGAACCAGCTGCCCAGGCAGAGCATTGACCATATGTCCTGATTTGTCTGGTAGAGATACGCAAAGTGAACTTGAACTGTTGGAGAGGTTGAGAAGGGACTGATTTATTCTTGTTGAGAATAATAACAAGGCCAAAGTAACATACTGGGCAAAATTCTGGTTTTCTACAAAGAGCAGTGAGGGCTAGAGGGCCAGCAGAATGTTTGCATTGTCCTAATGAGGAAATATTGTAAATGTGTGTAATTGTAAAGGTCCACTATGATGTTTGAGGAACACCAAGGGACTGACGCTACCAGGTCTCTCTCTCTCTCTCTGCCTCTCTGCTTTGTGAGATGGTAGTTCAAAGGGGCAGTGTCTGTGAGCTCAGTTCTCTGGCACCTTGGGAGCATCTGTGGTTCATACAGGTACAGTAGCTTGACTTAGAGTTGCAAGAATGGTTTTTCCAGGCACAGGGTTAGTTAAGAGAACTGTGATATCAACTATCTGCTGCCCTTCTCATGCTTCCTTCTTTGTCTTTCTAATCCTTGAAATTTTAGACTAATTTTAACATGGGGAAGTGATAACATGGGTACAGATGCGGTGCCAAGAAACATGGATAGCAAAACCCCTTTTTGTTCTGTGCTAAGTGGATTTAAAGGACATGTACTTGCCATAATTAGAATGTTGCAACAGTCTTTGCGTGTCTTAATTAGCACCACCAGATTAGCAACTCAAACAAAACTGTAATGCCAGCACCTAACAAGCTTCTTGAGTCAAAGGAAGCTAATCGCAAATTAAGCATGGACAACTCTCAGAGGGATAATATAGAGCAGGGGAAGTAATGCCTAAAAAAAAAATCACATGTAAACAAGATTATTCCATGGGAAATGGCACTTAATAAATTTGGTTTGCCATGCAAGAACTTCTCATGCTTTAGAATGACTTGTCAGATTCACAGGCTGGCATGGCTTTGAAAAGTTTTGAACAAAACTGGTCCCATTGGCAACATGTGTCACATAATTCTGTGAATCACATAATTCATGATTCTGTAGAATAATTCAGGTTAGTAAAGATCTTTGACATGAGGAGATCTTTTTGTTCTGGATTTTGGATCAACATGACCAGCCTGGCTTGGGAATTTTCATGAGTCTTAAATGCCCTACAGTCATGTAAATCAAGTTCATTTTACAGCATTTCTTCTCTAGTCTCCTTAATTCAAAATTAACTTCTCTTCTGAAAGAAAAAAGCTCTCCTCTATCACTGTCTAGCAGTGTCTTAATATCCCACTCTTTCAGCTTTTGTTTTTTTAAAGAGAAATGTCTGGAAATTACTCTTTCCATGAGTAGCTAAGCTTCAACAGAGTGTCATTTTCTGGTGGTGAAATGTCTCCTTGTGGAAGTGTCAAACGTTTTCCCAGCAAATAAAGCTCTGTAGGAACTAGTGCGCTGTAGTACGGCATCCCAGTGCATCTTTAACGTTTTCAGTGAAACAAAATTTGTGTGGAATTGGTCATGCTTAGAATACTCTGTCATGTGAATGTTCCCATCCTCCTCATCTTCCTTTTTTTTTTTTAGCCAAGGCTATTTGAATTACAGGAATTTAGCAACCAATGAGAATAGGATATCTGAAGAATGTATTTTATTCTATGTCTGCATAAAAATGGACTCCATTTTTATTTTGAGACTATTTATTTTACCACCAATAAACCTCCTCCATTTATTTCACTCTTTAACTGTCTGTATTCAGGAAAGAAAGTTCATTTGATGCCACCTGCATGTCTAATTGTTAAATGAGTTTGTCCACTAAATACAGCGAGTAATATTTTCAACAACAGATGTTGAATTATACTCACTGGGTCTCATAACGGTAAGTTTCACCTTCTTTGACTTTCAAAGCAGAGACAAACAATCAAAATAGTGTTGAAAAAACACAGTTGGTTTTTCTTTTCTTTTGTTTGGGTGGGGTTGTTTGTTTTTTGGTTTCTTTTTAACTTGGCTTGCATATTCCAATATTTTTCGACTGATCTCAGCACAGCAGCTCTGAGATTCTTGATTGAAAAGTAGAAGGTTGTTGAGTACAGATATACTGTTCTGATTTGAGGCTGAGGATAAGGCATCTTTTAGCTTTCTTTTGCTCCTGCTAACCCTTGAGATACTTGATTATCAAATATGTTGGATTTCAGTTAACTTCATGTCAAAGAGAATTTTTTGATCTGTGCTGACAGATTTGTGCTGAAGAACTATTTTAGCACTTTACAGGAAGTATTTGAACTCTGGTAAACAAGAAAAAAGCCCCCAACAATAAAAACGGAAAACACAGAACTCACTGTCAAACCCAACACCCTGCAGATTCAAATCTGACTTACAAACAAATTTCTCAAGGCTTTCATGTTAGACCTTGGCTTCTTCTCAAACCAAAACTGCTTTTCTAGTTTTGCTAAAGCAAACTTTTGGAGCAAAGGTATGAACGGCAACCCTTGCTTGTCTGTTGACCTTGACCATTTCTGCCCTCATTGACTATGGGGTAGAATAGTAGCACCCTTTGAGAAACCTCAGCATGTGGTGTCTCAAGTGTTAATCATGAAGCAGGCACAGAGCAATTCTCCACTTCTCCTTTAGCCTTATGGTGAACTCTTCCTGCTCAGATTTGGACTACAGGTTCTTAAGTATCTCCTGTTTCTGTTTCAAGACAGGGTCATTTACTTTTTCTTCCCAAAATGGCTTTCGCAAAAGTCAACCATATGCCTCACTGCTTATAAGAGTAATAAATACCTCCAGGCTTTGACAAATCCTTAGCTAAATGACTCCAGGGTCAATCTTCTCTAATAGGCTTAGTCACTCGGCATATGCTAATTTCTGAAGGAAAAAGCATAAAGGTGATGGATCTTGAAGAGTAACTTTATAGTGGCTTTCATGAGAGCAAAGCCTGTCCTTGTAAATCCAAAGAAGGAGCTCTAAGATGTTTTCTGAGCTGGCTGAGCCTTCTTAAAAGGAGTTCCTGGAAGTATGGCAGGTGACAGGGAGGCCAAGTCCTGTGTTCCTCTTCCCTGACCCCTCCCTCGCTCTTAGGAGATAACTGAGAAGTGCACTTACACTTATTTGCCTTTGTCAAAGTGTGTTTCAGTTCTCTGTGTCTTGGTTATTCTTGCTTTTGTTGACCAAATTAATCCGCTTAAGCCTTGAACTTTTTCATGCACTTGCAACTCCTCTATAAAAGGGTAGATAGAACAAAAGCACAGATCTTGCTGGTTTGGCTGATGAGCTGATCGTGAGGAGAGTGGTGACAAATGGCTGCATTTGCTGGGAGAGCTTTCAAACTTTGTGTTTGATGGTGCCATCAGAGGTTCTACCAAGAAAAGTTTCAAAGGTGCTCCTGGCACAGATGGTCAGCAATTGTCAAATAAAATGTAATGGCAGCAAGCGAGGCAGCGCTTCAAAGCAGGCTTGCTCAAGCACAGAGATATGAGACTCCAGCTGAGGTGATCCAGAGGTCCTTCAGCTCTGACCCTGTAAGTGATTATTAGTGATAAAGGATTCAGGATCTTTTGTTTGTTCAAACTTTAGTTTCGCTGTCTAAAGGGATCTCTTTAGCGAACAGAAACCTAAAACAGGCAGAAGCGCTGAGACTTGAAGGAAGGTTTCTGGATGTCTGTGCAGGGACTGGAAACATTCCCTTGATGTTTTTTCTGTTTTTGAAGAAGCACTACAGAAGGCACAGCTCCTGCAGAGGTCAGTGATGGTGGGTCAGTGATTTTGATGTCCAAGTGTTGTAAGAACAAGTGTAAAATTCCCCAATGCAATAGGGCTATGTCAGCATGCATAGATTCTTTGGGGGATCATTGGCCTGGAGAGGCTATTTTGATTGACTGGGAGCTGACAGTCATCTCTGGGTTCTTGCTAGTTTGCTTTGCTGTGCAAGACCCCAAGACAATTAAGAGAGAACTCCTTGGAGGCACCAACTCCAAGACTTCCCAATTAGTCATGTGTCTGGGTCTTCCTCACCCCATGGGTGACTCAGGGGAGGGAAAAGCATAAAGGTGATGACTCAGGAAAACAGCACATCTGGGTCTCTGATGTCTCTGGGTCTCTGATGGTCTCCTGGACCATCCCAACATGACCAAACTGGAATAAAGCAAAACACTGAAACTCCCCAGCTCTCTGGAAATTATCATTCTCTGCACAGCTCCCAGATATATTTAGAAAATTAATTTCAGGCTCTTCTGGTTTCAGCTTTTTCCTTTCTTTTTTAAAAGGCCCCAGAGCCAAATTAACTTCCAGGATCTTTGGTGTGAATTCAGCCCCTAACTCTGCTGTAGCCGCCAGACTGAGCATGGTGTGAAATGAGTCCTTCGTCTCACATGGACCTTGTCATAACGGTGACACTGATTTTTTGCATCTGGACTCCCATTAGAAAGCTATAAAAAATGAATGAGTCTGGGGTATGAGTTGTCCTCTTTGTTACAGGATGAAGCCAGGTAGGAACTGAACATCTTGAGAGCAGACCTTGCTTCCCTGTTGTAGATAAACAAACTATTTCAGCTTTCAGGGTTGTCAAATCAGAGCTTGGGACCAGCCCTGTTGTAGGTAGATAAATAATTTGTGCTTTGAAGGGCTGTCAAATTAGAATGTGGGACCAGCACAGTATCAAAATAGGCTTTACATAGCTGCAGGTGTTAAAATAAACTTAATTTGTTTTGATGAAGGACAATATCTTCTTTCCCTGATTAATTTTCCCAACATTTCTGAGTTTATCTCCAGTAGGACCAGTTGCATTAGAAATAAAAGCTACGTTCTGCTGCTGCTTTCAAGCAACATGTCTGATGTAAGTGAAGAGCATTTTCTTGATGGCTTTTTAGACGGAAGACACTGACACGATGCATTTAGATGGGATTAAATAATATGTAGGATTATTCTGTCAGCAGTGAACTGTGGTCCCCTGAGTAGCCTCTGAGTTATCTTCATACCTCCACTGGCTACAAAAGACATTTAGGTACCTGATTTTGAAACAGGATATTACCTCCAACAACAAAAGACCCTAAACTTCACTATAGTGATGTTGGTGTGATAGATGTTGGACTGAGTTTGGTCACACTGGTACTGCTGTCACAGAGATGTAGAAGATGGATTTGCGGTAATTGCCTGTTATTAAACGTAGGTTGTGCTCTACGGCCTTCCCTGGTGGTGGATGGGCAAAGAACTGCAGCATCTGGGGAAAGGGAGCAGATGACATTGCTTTGGCAACCCTCCTGCTCGAGTCAACAGTGACAACTTTTTCCTCTCTCTGTTTCTTATTATTTTATTTTTTAGGTTTTGGTTTTTGGGGTGGTTTTTTTTTTTGTTCCATTATGGAATCTGAGTGAGGTTCCACTTGTAAATCTTTCCCCAGCCTTAAAAATTATGAAGAAGACTGAGAGCAGAAAAACACCCTCTTCTGTCCTGACTGCTTAAGAGTTATGAGGGCAAATGGCTGCAGATGTTGTCTGCGCTGGAAGGAGCTTTGATGTTCCTCTATCCATTTTAGAAGAGCAAGGTATCACGGTGTCAGGTAATAGCAACAGTCAAGCTTCTTATCCTCTTAGGCTATATCTTGTAGAAGCTGTTGCTCCTGTCTTGGCTAATAGATGAGCATTTGTCAGAGATTGCAATGCTGAGGGGCACCTGCAGCAGCGGAACAAAACCTGATCTCTTTGATTGTGCGTGTGACTAAGTGCAGACCATGTGGCCCACGCAGAGGTATAAAGGAAGCTTTTCTTGCTTTCTTGTTTGACCAGGCTGCTATTTCCCAATTGCATTTAATTTTTAGACAAGGTTGAAACTCGTTTTGAGCTTCTTGACAAGAAGCTCCAGGCTATGTTGTTCCTTGTGATCCATACTTTGCTAACCAAGACCTTGATGTTTTGATCTCCTCCTTTGCTCACACTTACACATTGTTCGCTTGCAGAAGGGGTGTGGGGAACTGCTTTTAGCCCAGGGCATGTTCAGGGTCTTCATGAGGGAAGAAAAGGAAAGACCATAGGGATGGGAGGGACATGGTACTGAGCTCCAGATTATTGCATGAGGAGGAAGTGTCACTCAAGACATTGTCTTTAGAGGTGACAGCAGAAATTCATTAGGGTCCAAAGTGCATGTAGTGATTCAGAAAGTTATCGAGCAAGTAACTTGAGCAAAGACAACAGAGCAATGCATCTGCCTGACAAGCCAAAACAGGTGGGAGAACAGCTGATGAGGTTTTGAGGTTTGTTTTGTTTCTCTTTTCTATGCTCTGCCTTACTTTGAGTTGTGTATTTAAGCTTCCTCTGCAAAGCTCAGCAAAATATGTTTATAATTCTATTCATTTCCAACTTCCAGCCAACTCACGGTCATGGTAAAGAGATCCATTGATATGAGCAGTCGCTCTTTCCAGATGCCCCAAATCTTATTTGGAACTACCTGTCATATTAGAAGTACCCGTGACTGTGTTCCATAGTGTTTGGCCACCAGTGATGTTGTGTAAATGGTAATGAGAAAAGAAGGAAGAAACAATAGTAACGAGCAGAGTGATATGTGAACACAAATATATTTCCCACTTTTGCCACTCCCACGCAAGGAAGGGACATCAGTGATGGGCCCTGGCGTTCTGTGATTTTTCTCCATTTATTGTGAAAAGCATAAAAAATGTAATAGGTGCTGCAGCGAGGGAAGCATTTAAAAGAAGTCATAGGGGAATTCCCAGTGATGGAAATAAGTAGGGTTTAGGTTGCTTGTTTCAGCTTCCTAGGTGATCTGTAATGGGAACACATTGGAAAACATGCTGCCATGCTACTCGTTCATCTTGCGGCTCCCCGACGTGGTCGCTAGCTGAGTCCAAGCTCATTGCTTCCTTATGAGTCTATGGTGAAAGCATGAAGCATCTCATCAAGTTTTTATGTAGTGATAAAAGAACATTTGCCACCACAGAGGTTAAGGCACTCTGCGTTCCCACTGCATTTCAAGGATGTTAGTACCAGGAACTCTACAACAGCTCAAAATCAGGAGCTTAGCTGAATTATAGAACAGGAGTTCTGTCATAAATGAGCAGAATGTGGAATCTGTCTTAAGAACTGCTAAGAAAGCACTTGGGACAGAAATACTCTCTTAAAAGCAATAATACGGCAGCCTTGTAGAAATCATTGGCAGAGCTTCAATATCAAGAAAGAATCACAGAACGTTAGGGAGTGGAAGGGACCTCGAAATATCATCTAGTCCAATCCCCTTGCCAGAGCAGGATCACCCAGATCAAGTCGCACAGGAACATGTCCAGGTGGGTTTTAAACATCTCCAGAGAAGGAGACCCCACAACCTCCCTTTGCAGCTAGAGCAAACACTAACCTTCTGTCACTTGTTCTCTTCTGCAATTATGTCCAAGACAGTTGTGAGGTAAAAGATGTTGGAAACTCATTTGGGCACATTCTTCTTTACCCCAAATCCAGAAATTCTGGAAGATGCTCGTTGGGTCATATTAGTTACGAAGAAGAAACCCCAGGTGGAGACTTCTTAGAGTAACCAGAGAACTGGTGGCAGGAATAAAGGTACCAGTGGGTTCTCTTTAAATAGGGGGTTATCTTTTTGAACATCATCCTTGAAGAAAACTGCAGACTCTTGGCTTTTTCAAGTGCAGAAACACAGTGCTGATGTTACGCTCTTGCCCAGGGTGGTTTGTGCACAGTGACAGGCTTCAGCACTCCCGGTGTTGGGCTAATTTCTGCCAAAATGAATCAGCCCTGCATGTAGAAAAGAAAGCCAGAATGGGTCCACTGAGCTTTGCTGCATCCATTTGGGATGTAACCCACAGAAATTCATTTTTTTTAACCAACAGTTTACTTTTATCAAACTTCAGGGGAAGATCTATTAGTATAAAACCAAGCACATTCACGTGGCTGCAGGATTCACAGGTTACTGGTGCATCCCCTTAAGGAGTAAATGGGATGGTTAAGGGAGGCAGACACAGAAAGACGCTATTGTAGGGAAGGGATTGTCTTTGGGAATGTATCTCCAAGGCTCTCTGCAAGCTGGGAGAGCTTTGGCTGCCTGTCATATCCTCTCCTCTGCTCTTTATTTCAACACTAACAGCACCCAAGAGGCTGTGTGGGCTCCTTCTGCAAGGAGCGGGCTCCAAATATGTGGGGAAAGGCTTACGCAGAGACCATGACCTGTGGTGTGGAAGTGCTACTGATGGGACCTTTGCTTCCTGCAGTTTGACACTGCAGCGTCCCAGCTGTGTTACGGCGTAGCCTAGAAATGAACTGTGCCAGGACTTGCAAAGACAAGTGACAAGAAAAAGAACTTGACTGTCACTAGAGATGTCTGGTGAAGAGTAAGGAAGGATAGGGAGGGGCAGTGCCTTGTGAAAGGTCACACAGCAGGGTCAGCGACAGGAGTGGCAATGAGAGCTGGTCACAAAAGTCGACATTTTCCCACAAGTGTTCTCCTTAAAGGCAAAAAAGGGAAATTACAAGAGCTTCCAAGAAGCTCCCTGGCAGATAAACAGCCTGACTCTTTACCTCCTCAGCTCTAGGTGGTGTCTCAGCTGCAGGAGAGGTATCCAAGCTTTGATTAGGAACAAACCATTCCAGCTTGTTGCTTTAAAACTGGAGTGGGAAACATATGGCAGAAGAAACACTTACAGCATAGCTATTTATCAAGCAAATCTCTTCACAGCTGTCAAGGGTCCTCACTGAACACTCAACGTTTCGACTGCTGTGTTTAGTAAATCACATATATTAGCTGTCGAAATGTGTATTTTATAATAGATGAAGAAGTCTTTTCTGCTGTCTCGCTGGGAGCTAACTGGCTCTAAGGTGAGAGCTTCCATTTCAAGGAAGTTCTGCTGCAGATCATCAACACAACAGCAGGTGACCACTGCCTAAAAGCAGAAGAACTAAGCAAACAACATATGGTGACACCAGAATTTGTAACTTATTTCCCCAGACTAATGTCTGCCGGTGTTAAATGATGATTTAGCTTTGTTTTGCTCAGGTGAAACATAGAAACGGTAAAAAAAGTAAGTTCAGTACTTCTATCAAAAGTGTGATTCCACTTTTCCTCCTCTTCTTGTATCTATCTTTATGGTCTTCTGAGAAGGCTGTTACAAATTGATAGCTTAGCAGAGATTGGGTGTTTTGAAAGTGTTGAGTTTCATTGATGCAGCATTCGATAAGGGAGATGTTTCTGCTAGGGAAGATAGCGAGCATATTCTTCAGGAAGAAGTTTCAGGTGCATCATTCCAAACTTATGTCACATCTTGTGGTGGCCCTTGTGGTTTTGAACTAAAACTGCATTCTGACTGGCAAAAGGTTGGGGATTTTTGTTTCTTGGAATTTTTTTGTGTTGTGTTTGGCTTTTTTGGCCATTTTCCCTGGGCTCCCCATTCCTTTCTTGGGCTCCTCGTGGTTGTCCCAGGCTCATTTTGCCTGTTCCCTTGAATGCACTTTGCCACAGAGTTTATGCACCACTAGGCAACTCCATAAAACTGTATGATGACCATTCCAGAAGCTTCTAACAGTTTCTATGGGGAAGCAGATGATCTTGCCTGTTGTCTTTGGCTTTTTTGAAAATGAAGCAGTTACTGACCTCTTCAATGAGGAAGAAGTCCCTGGGAATTTTTATTTCCCTTCTGGTTATCATCCTTGTTTGTCCATATTTTGTGGACCACAGCACTGGGCCATCTGCTGCGCAGATGCTGCCGGAGCACATGTGGATTAGAATGTGTTAGCTGGGAATCTGTGGCTTGAGTGGGAGTCTGGTGCTGAGCTCAGGAAGTGCCTCCAGTTGAAGCCCTACATGGTGGTTCAGAGCTGGGGGTGAAAGATCAGTGGATGCAGCAGTCCCATGTCTGGTTTCCACAAGCTGTTGAAGATAATGTGCCTTATCTGGACTAACTTTCTAGACTTGAGGCAAGGATTTGATTTAATCGGGATTTCTTTCCACCACATGTACTTATAAATACTCTCTGTCACAAAACAGCCGCCTCGTGGTAGCATGACCAGAGAGATCATTGCTCTCTCTAGATGTCCAGGCAGAGATTTGCATTTGGTTTGGAGGAACAAACAAGCTGCCCCAGATTCAGAGCAGCAGCAAGCAGAGGTGAGTTGCTCATCTCAAGAAATGACAGGCAGAGCTGCTGCTGACCGTGCCTGTTTCAGCTAGCGCTGTCTGCCGCAGGGGCTGGAAAACCTTTGTATGGTCTGAAACTACTGCCCTACTTACAGAATGTATCATCCTCTGAGGATGTTTTCACTTTCCTTATGAGTTTTGGAGAACTTTGAAGGAGGAGTGGCTTTCCTAAAACGTTGCTGTTGCTTGGGGCTGACCAGAACTGCGATCACAAGCTTGGCTGGGTTGATGTGGCTGAGCTCTTCTTGGGTGTCCCTTTAATGGCAAGGAGGTTGGTCTCCTTTCTGGTTACATCTCTTATTTGTGTCATTTAAGATCTGGTACCTCAACAGCTTGCCCTGACAAGCAATACAGACAGGACTTTATCTTAGATTTTAGAAAAGTTAAAGGAAGTACTAAGGCAATGAGGAGTTATTTCAAAATCAATGAGCCAGGCAGAATAATTGGCATAAACGCAGGGAGTGTTTACAGCCACATTTATATGCAGAAGTTATTTGGGGTCACCGTGGTATAAATAACAATGGCATAACTGAAGTGTTAACATTCTTTCTGTGTTCCTCTGACTCATTTTCCATCTTGATGGCTGCACTTCAGATGAGGGCAAGTAAAGCCATAAAGCAAAACCAGACAACAGTGTTTTAAAAGTCTGTTTTAAAAAGCAGATGTCTGGGGTGCAGACTACGGCCTAGTTTATCTTTGCACTTTGACCCCAGGATAATTAAGCTGGTGCTGAGCTTCCTACATTGGTGTCTTGATTACTGCCTGGGTTTGCACCAGATCTGCCATATGGGGCTGGGTCATGCGATGGGCATAGTTCAAGCTCGTGCTCCAGGGATGCTCAAGGACTTTATTACGCATCTTATGGTAAGATTCTAAGTTACTGGGTGAGCTGTGATTTTTTTTTTTTTTTTTCCTGACTATTAAAATTACACTGTTGTTGCAGAATTAGCTTCTTCAAATTTAGTTTGTTGGTCTAGTGGTTTGATTTTTATTTGTTTTCTTTGCCTCAGTTTGTGTGCACTTAAAACAACTGAACAAACAATGTTTTTGTTTGGTTCCCAGCTTGCCTAAGTGTTCTTTTCATCAGTTTTCCAATTCTATACTGTTCTTCCCTTCCCACTAACAACTTTTTCTACCTTCTGCTTTAACTCCTTGTTAAGATCCTGTAGCTCAGATGTGTTTCACATTGATTTCCTTCCCTCTGTTTCCTGGGGGGGAAATAAGGATCTAAATGATGGCTGATGAGAACTTTCTGTGACACATCCCTGAAGCAACCTTCTTCCCAGATCTTTCCAGCTTTTGCACTCCAGCACCATCAGACCTGTGCTCTGCTCTCTTGTGCAGTTCCCTCTTATTTCTCTTTGACTGGAAATGATGAAATAAAACATGCCTAAATCAGTCAGCCAACTGGTGTGCTGCTCCAGCAGTGGGGTTGGACTAGAAGATGCTTAGATGTCCCTTCCAACCCCAACCATTCTGATTCTGTGAGCTCAATTATGGGGTGGAACATGGCCATCTCAGCTGACAAGGTGATGGAGAACAAAAGGCAAAGTGTGGGATAAGAGATAGCAGAGTGTAAGAAAATGCTCAGAATTTGAGATAATGTTTTCAGAAGAGCCTGAAGGAACAGCTGTTAAGAAAATAATGGCAATTACTGCATGTGCTTCTGGCATGATAGTTTTGAGCTGCCTCCTATGCTAATGTAAAGGACACACATTGCTGGTCAGGCAAGATCCTGCAAAGCGTATCAGAGAGGAACCAGTAGGATTCAGTCTGTGCCAATATGCCACAGTTTACACCCAGGTTAATTCCTCTTAGCAGACTAGACCCTACTTTTAACCTTCCCAGCCTCACATGTACCTTCTGTCCAGTGCTGTGGGTTGAACGTTTTCTGCTCTGAGAGAAAATGTTATCTGCTGCCTATGTAGCCAGCAGCCCATTTTTTCTAGGGTTTAATTGCC
Organism: Rhinopomastus cyanomelas; assembly: GCA_013400115.1. Lineage (NCBI taxonomy): Eukaryota > Metazoa > Chordata > Aves > Bucerotiformes > Rhinopomastidae > Rhinopomastus > Rhinopomastus cyanomelas. Next base: position 30,369 of record VXBP01000952.1, on the reverse strand, counting down.
TTGGCTGCCTGGCCAGGCTGTCCACCTGTCAGCCTGGGTAGAGGAAGTGATTTCCCAGCTCTTTGCTTTATTTAGCTGTTGGATACATCATGCTCTGGTTTTTATTACCTGTCACATCTTCCCCTTTTTCTTTAGGAAGAGCCTGTTCAGCAACAGGATTCCAGGCTGTCTGGCAGGAAGATAGAGTTTTCCTTCTATGCAGTGGTCAGGAGACATGATGATCGTGGCAAATGTTTGGTGTTTCCCCCACTGGCTACATGTATTAGATCTTAAAGAGATCCACGGAAGAGCAGTAGAGCCCAGTCAGAGCATCTCAGTAAATTAAAAAGATAGCAAAGGAAAGCAGGAGCGCTGATAGCGTAAGTCAATTCACCTGCAAACTCCTTGAGGAAGAATTTTTAAAAAAAACAAAAATCAGGAAATATCTTTACATGGGCGTCAAACGTGACCCAGATTGCAGACCCAGTACCAGCAGAAGCCATATCCTTGCCTGCAGTGCTACTCTCACTAAAAAGAAAATTCTGGACAAATTAACTGCTGACTACACTTTACAGAACAAGAGCTGACTCAAAAATGTTTCCAAGTTCTAAGGATACTTGGTCAATGATTTTACCCGTGTGTAAGTGGCTATGGAGCAAACTCTGAGGGTTGGATTTAGCTCTGTTTTTCTGCAAGTGGCACAAAGGTGGGTGGAAAGGCATTGAGAAGAAATAGATTTGAGAGGGCAGGGCCTGCAGCTGTGCCAGGGGAGGGTTGGGTTGGATGTTAGGAAGCACTTCCTCATGGAATGTGTGATCAGACACTGGAATGGACTGTGGTGGAGTCCCCATCCCTGGAGGTGTTAAAGGACAGACTAGCTGTGGCCCTTAGTGCCGTGGTCTAGTGGATGTGGTGATGTTAAGTCATGAGCTGGGCTGGATGAGCTCAGAAAGCTTTTCCAGCCTCCTATCACTCTGTGGGAAGAGTCTCTGGTGCCTCCAGAGCACTCAGAGTCTTTACTTCAGACTAGTCTGGTTTTGGTGCTGATTTGGATTTACATCAGAAAGGTGGACTGAAGAATGGTTGGATTAGTGCCTGGACTTGATGATCTGAAGTCTTTTCCAACCTAAACACTTCTATGATTCTAGATGTAGACAACCCATTCAGGTGGAGAAATCTGTAATTAGAGAACCGAGAGCCTTCATTGCGCTTGAAACTCCCCTGAGACCAAGGCCAGGTGCTGCTCTTTTGGGTTTTGAGACTTTGACCTTTCAAAAGGAAAAAAATTACCTAGAAGCATTAAACCTGAGAAGACTGTTGGAGAAAATCTTGTGTTTAGGACCACTATTTCTATCCTAGTTTGGTGAACTTAAAGTGGATAGTTTTGTAAATCTGGTTTTGAAGTTGTGTGTTAAAGATGAGCAGGGATCAACAGCTGCGTTCTTGATGCTCTCCTGACTCAGATTCTCAGGCCTTGATATTTTTATTTTCAATTGTCTTCAGAAAATGGGTATTTTTCTGATACAGCCAGCTTAACCATAACCTATCCTTTGGAATTCCCTCTCCCTTAGAATGCTGTAACGGTCAACATTCTGAATAGACAATGTTTGATCCTGGATTATTCGTAAACCTAATTTTTCTATCTATGTGATTACCCAGAAGTTTTCACCTTTGGGAAACAAGGAACAATAGTTCTCCAATGGGGAGACACTTTCTTCAAGCTCTGGTGGGTCCTGAGTTCTGAGGAAGTAAAAGACACTGCAGCAAGCTTTAGAGGTGTCTTAAATTTTCTGTAGCTCTGAGTGCAGTACAGCATGGCTTGTTTTAATTAAAGTCTAGTTTGCATCTGGAAGAAATGGTCCCATAAAATATTTTTAAAACTCTCTAAAAAGTGTCTTATATAGACTTCCCCCTTCCTGTAAAATAAGTCACATATATAGAATATGCGACCGTCTCATATTAAATAAAAGGTTCTACTGGAACTTGTTTTAATGACTTTCGTAACTTATTCCTGAGTTCACTGCTCACAAGTCATTTGGTCGTTCAGAACATGGCCCAATAAAAATTTTATCTCATACCATTCTGTCATGACTTCTACACTCTGGGTGAGGAGGTAAGCAGAGACGTACCAGAAACATGTTGTAGGTCCTTTAAGGGAAGGATTAAAATAGCAGTTCAGCTATGGTACAAAGTGGTGAGATGAAGAGAAGCTGATAAAACCCAGCAAGACCAAAAGAAATATGGCTTTTTGTCTCAATAAAATTGGGTTCTTTTCCTAAGAGCCTAGGGTTGTACATAATTATGGATTGGGCATTGGTGCTTGTGACTTTTGTTGCTTAGTTTATTTCTGGCATTTTTTTCCCTGTGTTGAGACAGTCTTTGTACATCTAGAGACTTTGTGCGGCCTGTGAAGGTGTTTGGAGGAGGAGAGATTTATGCAGTGGGAGCATGGATCAGATACGAACTCTACAGTCAGGCTGCCTGCACACAGAGAAAGCAACGTCGTACAAATCTGGTTTGACACTATTCCCTATTTTTAGCTCTGTGGTACAGTATCATATGACTAAGTGCCCCCAGGGTATCCGCTGCTCCTACAAAAGAGGAGGGTTCCCACCTCCACAAGGCAGCCTCAGCCTCCTATTTGTTCTGCTCCTCAAGGAACATCATGAACTCCAAATCAACGTGATGTTTTATAACCAAGAGAGCTTTAGGTTACCTGAACTTGGGGGATAAGGTGCTGGTTACCACCTAGGTTATTTCTCTGTCACCCTAAATCAGCAGCACCCAATTTATCATCACTGAACCTGTTTTTCTGTCGGACCACTTATGCTCCGTATGTCCCTTTCTTGAAGATCTGTGCTTACACACTCCAGCTATTACATCGTACTTTTTAAAAGCGTGGTTTGTGCACGTTCTCTCACCCATAGCAGGGTGGATATTTCACCTTCCTTTCTGCCTCTACCAATTTCTACCCTGCTTGTTTGTAGGTAGGTTGGAATAATGACCTTTAGAGATCCCTTCTAATCCAGTATACTCTGAGTCTATTATATAAGGAGCATGACCATGCATCTGGTGGGTTTAATAAAAATTTTAACCTTTTAGCAGCTGAGCAGAGTGCTAGTCCTTTCCCATAAAAGCACAGTATGGGGGAGCAAGATGCTTGCTTAAATGTGCTAAAGGGAAGTGCTCACTTGGGTGTGAAGATGGCTGGTTGTAGGGAAACTTGAGCAAGGTGGGAGAGTCTTCCTTTCCAGTTAAATGCAGGAAAAGTTTCAATACGAGTCAAGAGAGGGAGGGAATTTTTGCTTTATAGGCTGGATTGTGCTGCCCTTTTTTATTTGCTATTGAGTAAGACCTGACCCAAAGGCTGTTCTTGCAGAGTGACTGATTTTCAGCATCCTGGGGATGATGGAAGCAAGGTCAGGCTGTAGAGGGAATAAAAAGAGGGGGTGGAAGTGTGTGACTGTGAGGATCTAATGCAGTAAGTGAGACTAGTTCACAGATTTTCTGGTAATTATGACAAGAGGTTAGGTTTAGGGTCACTTAACCCGACAAGACTAAGGTTCTTGATTTAAGACAACCCTTGTGGTGAATATGTCCTCAATTAACCAAAATATTCAAGATATTTGCCAACTCAAATATTTCAGCGCTACTTTAGTAACATGGGAGGGTCACAGAAAGTGCCTGTGTAAGGCAATTGTAAGGCTCTCCCAGTCCCCAAACTGGCAGCTCTAGCTCTCTACCACATAATGGAGACTTGCCCATTGAACCCCGGGTCTGACAGTTGGAGAGCTTTGTAAATTGAGTCTGTTTTCTGGGTATTCCAGGTATTGAAAATACTGTCTGATATTTGCAATCTGGTTAAATTTGGCTCATTCTATTTGAATGATAATTCAGCAAAGATGAACCTTGTCATCTATGTCATTACACAAATATTCACACACATCTACTGCTCCTATTCTTTTTTAAATTATTATTACAGATCTATCGTTAACCTTTGCCATTTGCAGTGCTTGTAGTAGAAACATATCACGTCCCAATTTTACTTCAATCTGAAATGTGCATTAAAATTCTATTCTAGACAATCTGCATGTGTCTGCAGCACTGCCACGTCCTGTATGAATTAAAACACCAGTACTAACGTTAAATAATCCTTCAGATAGCGTTTTAAGGGGCTGTTTAATTTGTGTTATTTACTTTTGGTTCTCTCTGCTAAGGAAATGAGTTTGTCCCTTCTACCCACTGCACTTAACAACATAGGAGGTCGCAGCATTTGTATTTTTTTTTTACATGGATCCACACAGATGCTGCAGTGTGCAGGTTTCCACACCCTGCTGCAGGAACGGAAAGTAGGCTGTCCGTCCTACAGTCGTACAAGTGTCGTTGGCTGGTTAACATGGATATAATTTAATTATGTTTTTCTGGAAGATAGGGGGATAGAAGAAGTATTTCTTTTTACCTCCTCGTCTTTCCTCCTATTACCTTTACTCAGGTAAGGAAAGAGGGTACCACTCATAACAGCAAAGAGGCTCTCCTCTTTGTTTGGTTGCATGTACAGGGTCATTTTGCTTTGATCTCAGTACTTTTGATTTTTAAAGAAAAGATTGAGGGGAATTATCATTTGAATGGTGACTTGGTAATTTGTGGGAATGGAGTATAAGGGTGGTGGCTTTCCCTGAGGTGTCCTGGGCAGTGATCACACGAAGTTCATCCCAGAGGAAACGTCATAATTTCCCACCACTTTCACAGAACATTAGGGATTGGAAAGGACCTCAAAACATCATCTAGTCTAATCCCCCTGCAACAGCAGGGTCACCTAGACCAAGTCACACAGGACCATATCCAGATGGCTTTTAAACATCTCCAGAGAAGGACACTCTTTACAGTTTTCCTTCAAAATATTCCTAGGAAATCCCTATAGCGTAGACAGCTAGAGCCTGACAACTAAATGCTGCTGAGTGACACCCAGAAACATTAAATACTGAGTGAAATTTTATATCAACAAATAGGTGGATTTAATTTTGCTGAGGAATTCTAAGCCTGTTCTGCAAAATCGTTGCTGGAAAGGAATTCTTGCTCTTCTATAAACTTGCTCTTCTTTTAAATCTTAATAGAAAAGATGCTCTGAGACACTCTAAGATACTGGGGGAAAAACACCCTGTAGTTCATTTATATTGTCTCTCAGTAAGTTATTAAGACTAGTTCTTTCAGGATTTGATACAAGTCATATTTATTTATTATCAGTCATGTGAAAAAGATCTTTGTCTTCACACACGTGGTTCTGGCTGTAGCCCGCACCCCCTGAATCATGGGCAAGGTAGTAATAAAGTTTATTATCAGCATCTAATTATAGAGCTGGAGTTTCTGTTCCAGAAATGCTGCAGGTTTATGCACATTCTTCAGCTGTTACAGATGCTAAACGTAAATGATATAAGTGATGAGTGGAAAATGTGGAGCTTTCTGTAAAAACTTCAGTGAAAAAAGATGTTTTGTTTTCAGCTGCAGATCCCAATCTGATGTGTTCCAGTTGCAAATGAATAAAAGAAATGTTCTGAATTACTGCTGTGTTTCCTCGAGAGAGAGAGAATTTAGGGGTCTGGTGTTTGCTGTTCTCAAGTTCCATCTTGAATGATGCATCAAGATTTTTTTCTCTTTTGATGTGACTTAGTGGAGTGTGGTGCTAGATATGTGGATGCAATTTAATGGCAGATAAAGAAGAGAAAGGAGGAAGAGACACATTCATTTCCCATGAAGTGTAGATGTTTTCTTTCAGATTGAGGTGTTTTGCTATTTGTTATTTTGATAAGAACGTGAACTTTATTGAAGCAAGCAACATCTTACAGTTGAGGTTGGTATTTTTTAATAAAGAAAACATTCTCAGCTAAAAACTCAATGTGAGTGTGTTCACCTATTACAGCAGACAAGAACAGCGAGCTGAAAAACTACTGCCAGTATGCAGCAGGCGTCCTTCGGTCATAATACATATGCATGAGCAAATTATCCTGTGAGAAGCATAGACTGAAGAAGTCTTGATTGCTTTCTGATGTTATTTATATATTTAAATTAGATAGAGTTTTAAAATTAATATAGGCAGAAAACAAAGGGGATATTTAGGACATACCAAAGCACTACAATAGTACCCTTATTGCTAATAATTACGGTGCTGCAAATCTGATACAGCTCATTAAAAGATATTTAATTTACACTAGTATGAAAAAAAAAGGAAAGATGAGAAACTAGACATTGTAATGATTATTTTTTAAGACTGTTGATACAATGAAGGGATCAGCTTTTAAATCTAATTGGCTTGGATAGAAATAGGCTGAATATATATTTGGTCCATTGTCAATCTGTTGGCCTCAATTGAATAGAGAGATGTGGTTCAGTGCTACGTTTCCAGTTGTGGCAAGAAAACTGAGAGGGATTCCAAATAGGCCAACAGGTTGTGCAAAATTAGAGGTGAACAGAGTCTGCATTTTCAGCCTCCAGGATAAATTCTTTATTCATAGAGTCATGGATCTTTTAGATTGGAAAGGACCTTCAAGATCATTTAGTCCCACCATTAACCTAATTCTACCAAGTCCACTGCTAAACAATGTCCTTAAGCTCCATATCTACATGACGTGGTCCCCATTCATTACAGAATGGTAGCTACAAGGGTGTGACCTTATTTTTTTCCCTAGAGTGTGTTTAACATTGCTACTTGCTTAACTCTTCACTGTGCTGTGCTTTCTCCTCTAACTTATGTGAATCCTGTGGTTTTGAGAGGGGTTTTTTGCAAATTAGGCGAGTTGATTTGTATATAGCACTTACAATCATATTCAAGTGGATGCAAGAAGGGCTTAGAAAGGACTTTCCAAGTGCCAATTAACTGTAGGATATAGATACCGGATGATGATTTATGCATTGCTGAATAAATTAGTCTGCAACACTATAAAATCAATGTTGCTTCATGTTTTTCATAAAACAATTCATATAAACAATCTGACTTCAAAACTATAAAATCGATTTCAGCTCATGTTTTTCACAAAGCAATTAATAGGATCGATCAGACCTCAAACATATGCTGCTGCATCATTGGCATTTAAAAAGCTGAAGAGTTGTTGACAATTTAAACCAAGTCACCAAGAGCATGTAAACCCCTTCCCCATCCACTTAGTGGGGACCTGGCAGAACTGGGTCAATTACTTAATTACCGATGATCTTAAAGGTGTTTTCCAATCAAAATTATTCCATGATTCTGTGATGATTTAGGTATTGATGATGTATTTTCAGGTCAATTGAAGGATGTAGCAAAAATGATGATTGTGCTTTGTTGCTTCTGCTCCATCCTCTTTCTCCAGTTGTAGATGGTCCCCTTCATGGAGAGCAATGTCTCTGCCTTGGCCTTTGTATCTTGAGGTCTTTCTTGGAGATTTACCTCCTAATTTCTCATAACCCAAAAATTGCATAGGTTGAAAAAGACTTTAAAGTCCAACAATTCACCCATCTCAACCAACCCCACCACTAAGCCATGTCCTTAAGCGCTAGATCTACATGACTTTCATTTCTGTGCAACCTAAACAGTGTCCAAATAATTTCTCTAGGCTATGCTAACAGTAGTATTTGAGGAAAGAAAGTCTCCTTGCTCTGAGAGGTACTGAAGGCAAATCAGAAAAAGAAATCCAGATGAATTCAGATATGGCTGCAGAACGGAAATGCTCACAGGAGGTGAAGACAGTGGTAAACAAAAAGAAAGAAATACTTAACTTCAGGCAGATCTAATTTTGTCTTTCTCAGCCTCAGCAGTGACCTATTAACAGACACTTTTAGTAGGAGGCTAACATGTAGGATATATATTTAACAGATTGTAAATGCAAAATTCATGGAGGCAAACAGCTGAGTGAATCTTTTTGCTTGAAACTTTTCAGCAAAATATCAACTCTGACAACAGTAAAATGTGTTGAGGTCACTAATTATATTTTTTTTCAAGATTCAGAACTATGGTTTCAGCTCTAAAAAGAATGTATGGACTTCTGGGTTAGGAAAGATTTTAAATATTTGTTTTAATATGTGAAGTAAAAAACCCCCACCCCTTAACGTGGTCGCTTTTGCCGCTCTACATTTGGCACAGATGTAAAAAACAAAACTTGTTCACTGTGGTTTAGTTTTGTGTCACATTTGGTGGGTGCCTACAGGCTCTGCCAAATGATATTTGTTAGACCAATAGACGAGTAATAATACAAAAATAAAGTCTCTGTGGAAAATACCAAAAGCAGAACTGCACCCCGTCTAATCCCGTGTGGTGCCCATTCATCTCACATGAAAATCTCATAAAGAGTAAAAATGATCAGGAAGCCGATAGTGATACTGAAGTGCTGCACATGTCACCACTGGTTCTACTGATTGTTGGTGGAGAAGGAATAGTGGGAGTTGTTAGGAAGTGTTTTGGATGCTGACTTTGCCTGGAGCAAAGATTCAGTTGGGTTCCTAAGCAGTTCACATGGTGTCATTAAGTCAGCTCTTACCGCCTCACAGTTGGTACCAGAAGCCTCCATCATTCTAACAGATTCTTCATTCTTTTATTTCACTTGTAGAAAGAACCCCAAAGAGATGAAGCAGATCTGCCACCAAAAGCGTGGGACATGGTCCAGAGGCTTTCCAGGCACAATAACAGATGTGCTGCTTGCTTGTATTTAGGGAAAGACATTTATTTCTACTTCTGTTAGCTGATCCACATTTGATTGGAGATTCGTAGCGTAATCTCCTGATGACTGCCGTTCTGGGGCAGTACCAATTTCCCAGTTAAATACAAATTAATTATTATCCATATTACAGTGTTATCCTTGGGCTCTCAAGGCTGCTAGTTCTGCACACATTTATACTGTTAAAAATCCTTCGTTCTCCAAGAGGCTGCAATTATTATGTGTAAATCTGTTAGACAAAGAATGTCTGAAGAGGCATTATCGTCTCTGTTATTCTCTCATCCTTGTTTCAGATACAAAACTTGATGTCAATTACAGGGTTTTTTTCCATTGGTGTTGGAGAATTTCATACAGCTGGACTGGGAATTTGGCAAAAAATACTCTCTGATTTCAGAGCAGGTTGTTTCACCAACAGTCTGCATAGGTATTGATATGGGATGTAAACACTATTGATACTGATCTAGTGTTGATATTGTATGTAAGTACAATTGATACTGATACTGTGTGTAAATAGGTATAAATGATAGTAAGTCAGTGCTGCAGCCAATTCTAGAGCCAAGAGATTGCAGTGTTTAAGTCTGGAATGTAAAATGTGCCTTCTGCCATTATACAATTATTCAAATTAGAGTTATATTTCCTTGGTGAAGATCTGGGCTAATGAGTATGTGCTACCTGAAGCTAACACCTTGCAGAAATAGATTTCCTAAATATTGCAATGATATCAGCTGCTGATGATAAAAAAACCACAGAAAACTGCTTAGGAATGGGGATGGGAAGCTCCAGTTATCTGAGGATCTTCATCTAAGTATTGTTTTTCCTGCCTTCTTTCAGTAGCCACAGGAAATCTTTAAAGCATCCAGTTTCAGTCTTCATTCAGAAGAATGAGGTCACTCTCTACTATGACAAACTTGGGTCTCAGCTCGATTTTGAGATGACAAATCAGTGTTATGTTTGTAGCTGAGCTGATTAAACTTTGCCCATCAATTTTAAACAGATGCTCAGTCAGAGTTTCTCCGAACTGGATGTGAGTAATAGGTGACTCAGGTGGAGACAAGCATGTTTCTGTGGGAAGAGGACAGCAAACTTCAGGCTTAAAAATGCTCCTTCAGTAATTTTCAAGTGTAGTGTGTTTATTTTGGTGGAAGGACAAGGCTGATAAGGACCTGTTCCAGGACTGAAGAGAATCTTGACATGTTGGAAAATGTTGGAGATTTGGTTATGGTTAACTTTAGGAGCTTGGTAGTTTCCATTCACTCAAAGGGATTGGAACTGCTAATAATCTGAAGCATGAAATAGTTCTTGCTAATTATTCTCTTTCAGACACAGTTGAAATCATCCTTTAACACAGTGTGTGAATGCTGGTAAAGAAGTCCAAATCTCTTTCCCTTTCCTGTCCATGAGATAAAGATCAGATCCTGCTCCTTCTTTGCATCTGGGGTGGCCGAAGGAGGAATGTACAGCATGAGGATGATATGGTGTCTTCAGAGGCTTAAAGCCTAAAATGGGATTAAGGCCTCTCTTTTTTCATGGGTTCATTCTTTCCTCTGGTGCTTTAAGTAGGATGAAGTGAGACTGCCATCTCTTCCAAACAAATAAACTGAGGGAGATTCTATTTATGACAAGAACTGTGCATGTGACTGGATGTAAGTGAAGGTCACAATGATATTCTCCATGTATCCTATGCAAAATGATGCTATTTTATATACAATCTGCACAGAAACAGTTACACTTGTATTGAAGAACATAACCCACAGAGTGTAGAAGATGGAGATCAATCACACAAAGTGACTCCAGGAGAGCTGATGTCGAACTTGCAAGGCAAACTATATGAAACATCACCCAGTCCGAAGATGCTGTAGCTGAAGAAGTTGCTTGACATGTGCTGGAGCCATCAGCTGAGGCTGGGGATGGACAAGTCAGTCTGAGAAAACTTCCCATATCTTCGGGGGATGAAGAAAAGTCAAAGTATACGTTTTGCCCCCATACTTTCACAGCTATGTCACTGTACGTTGCAGTGATCCATCTTTAATGAGGCTATATTGAGCTATGCCATCACACACAGCCCTTTTGGCAGTGACCACGATGATCTCTGGGGCTGGCTAACGTGTTTTCTTCATACAAAGCAGCCTTGAGCTGCTCTCCTTTCATTTAATGCCCCAACATTTAAAAGATTCCTGGGGTTTGCGGAGTTGTTTTGAATCTCGTCCCTCTGTGAATCAGAGCTGTGATTTCAGCTATAATAAGGTAATGATCTTTGAGATGGGAAGAGTTCAGGGGGTCTGTGGTAGAAGCAGTATGTGATTCAGTGAATATTTCTGTGTAGGAAAGCCCTGCTTTTAGGCTCTGTCATTTTGAAATGAAGTCGCTCTGCTTGACTTCAAACCGTCAAATGCAAAGCTCCTTCTGCTTCTTTCACCTGCATGTGTCAAGTCCTCACACAACTCATTTAATGCCAGTCACTTGCTGGTGGGAATTGTGATAATCTTGTCTTCCATTGGGTTTGAAATTGCAGCTTAAAAATCATCTCTCCAGCAAATCTCATACTGGTGACAATAAGCCATGTGCTGAGACATCTCAGCTCCCACCAGCACCTGCAGTTCCTCCATAAAAAACCCCCAAGGATGTCCCTCCTACTGAGAGTTGCTCGACATAACTATGTACCTTGAGAGTTCACCTGTAGACTTTATTACAACAATTACTAGGGATCATTTGACTGTCATGCCAGATCGCTCTGGCTATGAATCAATCAGTCGTTAACCTTAGCAGTACTGATGTGCTCTTGCCAGGCATCTCAAGCAGAGTAATAAACACAAGAAAGGTGGAGAGATCATTCTGTGTGCTGTGATGTATCCCCACGTTACTGGGTCTGGAGAAACATGGGGACATTTCGTTGTACCACCAGGGATTTATGGAGGAACTGTAATGCAGGAGACAAAAAGAAAGAGAGGCTTGTGCCGAGATGTGCTGCTGAAGAGGCAAAGCCGAGCAGAAAAATGGGTCCATTGTGCAGATGTTTGCACATCTGGAAAGCAGTTGAGGTGTCCCAGTTTCTTCTGTCATGTCACAGTGACCACAGGGAAGAGCATGTGCTTGTGTTTATATATATATATAGTATAGTCCTGTGTATTATGAGGCCTTAGACTATTTTAGTATATAATCAAAGAATTATTGATTCTGGGAAAGACCTCTAATACAAAATCCTAGAAAACAACTGAGTTGTCCAGAAATCCAATTTCTGGCAATGTATAAAATGACTTTGGAGGTGGCCTTATTGTGGCCTTTCAGCATCTGAAGGGGGCCTACATAAGGGCTGGGGAGGGACTATTTAGGATGGCGTGTAGTGACAGGACATGGGGGAATGGAGCAAAGCTGGAGAAGGGTAGATATAGGCTAGATGTGAAGAGGTTCTTCACCGTGAGAGTGGTGAAGGCCTGGAATGGGTTGCCCAGGGAGGTGGTTGGCGCCCCATCCCTGGAGGTGTTTAAGGCCGGGCTGGATGGGGCTCTGGCCAGCCTGATCTAGGGTGGGGTGTCCCTGCCTGTGCTGGGAGGGTTGGAACTGGATGATGGTTCCTTCCAACCCTGAGTGATTCTGATTCCATGGCTTCTCTAGTGAGATGAGCCTGCTCTGGCAGGGGGATTGGACTAGATGATGTTTCAGGGTCCCTTCCAATCCCTGATGATTCTATGACTCTATGATTCTATATCCCACTCAAAAAAGAAAAAAGTCTTGAATATGTTTTTCTCTTGTTAAATTATTCTTGAACAGCAATTCCCATCCAATTGTACTGGCCAACATGATGCCCAGGAGGCTTTTAAATGTTTGCTGTTCTGGAATGGCAGCCAGAGACGTGATAAGACTAAGAGAGGACTGGTTTTCATTACTTGATAACTTGTGGGTAAATAAGGAAACAGATGTGCCAAGCACAGCAGATGACATTAGGCTCCTCCAGTCCAGGTAGGAGCAGCCAGTTTCCAGCTTCAGTTGGCATCAGCTTTGTAGCTGTCTAAAATGACAGGGCTGGAAAACAACGTCCTTCCTAGAACGTAATTTGACCTCTTGCTTCTTTGGCAGGACCTGAGTCTGCAAACCCCTAGGCTGAAGCAGCCTTTGTGAACTAAATACCTCTATGGAGAGTGGTGTCCAGATGGCATCTGGAAGACCTACCAGACTCGGTGCCCATGCATGGACCATTCACCCAAGGGCTCAGCAGCCTTGTTTCTCATAAATCCTAACATGTGTAGAGCTTCAGCTGTGACACTGATAACTTAAGCCTGGATTTGGGCCCCTCGATTATATTTTATGTTTTAGGAACAAAGCATATTCTGCTGCCTCTTAACAGGGGTTACCAGGGACTGAGCTACCTTTCGGTGTATTTTCTCAGCTAGCTCCAAGCAGGCCTACTTCTGGGTGAGGTACCACCCTCCTTGTGACTCTGGGTGCTTGTGTGTGAGTTGGGGACACTTGGTAGCCCACTCAGGAGTGAATGGTTTGCAGGCAAAAGACCTCAGGAAATTTTCAGGCAAGGAAATATTTTCCAAGCAGACAGGTCTAAAGCTCATTGCTTTGTCATCTTTATTCACGTTTATAAGGCTCTTCATTCAGGTCCCACGTAAGACCTTAATAATGACCTCCTGTTAGCTTCTCTCTCATGACTATTAATATCTTGGCACAAAGTTTTGCACATTCAGCTTCATAAAACACCTCAGTCTTTAAAATCAGCAGCCGGGGTTCGGGAAGCTTTGAATGATCTTGATGTTCAACCCACTTTTAAAGATCTCGGGTAACATTTTATATTCTAATTTAATGTAGATGTAAGTATTTTTTTGCAGTATATACTCCTGAATTATATTTTAATCTCTCAATCTATATAACTATGTTCACATATGTATTTATATGTATATTAGATATAAAATATAGACTGAATATATTATAGATTAGATATCACAGATATAGATATATAATGCTGTAGATTATAGATATTATATATCTGGATTATAGAGGTATTCAGATTTATTTATAGAATAAGCTGGTACAGCTAGGTGTTTAAATACAAATGAATTATATATACAGTTCCTTCTAATCTTTATTAGAAAACTCATTTTCTTAATCAATGCAGTGTCTTATTTTTTTATGTAACTAGAGGTTGCTAAGTGAATACAAAGACAAGAAGGAAGTCCCTCCTTGTGTGACTATTGCAATGTTTAATTAGTCTCCACGGATGAGCTGTGTTTGGTCAGACGTGCAGTATGACGCTGTTCTGCTGAGAGTGGATGAGTGCCCAGTTAATTGTGATGTGAATCATTACACTTGCAAGGCAAAACCTGTTTTCTAACTTCTACTTATTTTTTTTTTCCAAAGGTGAACTGCTGAAATTGCAAGAATTCTGAAGAAGTTGATTTCCATATGGCTAAGAAGGCGTACGAATCAAAGATCAGGTCTGTTCCAGATACTGCCTCCAGTTTCTTGTGTTGCTCTGGGCACTTCTGTCTAGGTTGTCCAATGTGCTCAGCAATGGGAATTATTTAAGAGAAACATCTCATGCAATGGGAATCCAGTGTCACAAGGTGTCATTAGATACCTTGAAATGGCCAAAGCCAAGTGCCGAAGCAGGTTAATGAAGAGATAGAGACACGTGTAAAATTACAACAGTGGAAGCCTTTATAGCAGAGAGAAATTATAACTCTTGCAAATTATTTGCAATGATGATACCATCTTATTGCTGCCTTTAAAACAAGAATAGATGGTATTTTCCCAAATTTCCAAGTGCCTGGAGGAAAGAGATGACAAAGTGCTTGCCTGTGAGTCTGCACAGTGGTGAAATCACCTCATAGTACATCCCAAACAACAACTTGAGGAAGCCAAGCACTTGAATTGATACTACAGGAGCAAGACAAGGCTTTTGAAGATCTCATGGGCGTTTAGATGTTGTAACCTCCTATGGGTTTTGTTATGCTTATTATTGAGGCTGGAACAGACTTCTAAGCTCATCCAGCCCAGCTCATGACAGTGGCCAGACCAGGGCACTAAGAGCTACATCCAGATTGTCCTTAAACACCCCCAGGGACAGCCTAGGCAGTCCATTCCACTGTCTAATGACCCTTTCTCTGAAGAAGAGCTTCCTAACATCCAACCTAACACTCCCCCAGCAGCTGCAGGCCCTGCCTTCTTGTCCTGTTGCTAGTTGCCTGGGAGAAGGTCCGACCCCCACCTGACTACCCCAAGTGAAGCTCTGAAAGGTTTATAAAACCAAAACATTCCGGTTTGATCAGGGAGTCAGAGGACCAGCAAGCAGTGAGAACTATCAGCCCAACAGATTCTGCAGAAATGGAACGATGAGCACAGCAGGAAAGTTCCTCTGGATGGAGTTGGTCGTGGCTGAGGACAGAGGGGCTTGAAGGAGCTTGAGGCATTGAGTAGAAAGTTCTCATTTTCATTTCATAGGGAAAAAACAACAAAAAAGGGGAAAAATAATTTGGACCTCTTGAGAGCTGGAGGAAGCAAATGAACCAACTGTATGAGGAGAGCGATTGCTGGGAGAAGTGTGAAGTGTTGATCTTGTGCATTTTTTTTGCATATTGCAGAGACCCTTAAAGGCTGTCAGTGTTTTAATTAAATATGACAGCTTGACAAAAGGAGCAGCTAGGTGTGAAATGCATATACTGCTGGAGGGAGGCTTCCCGCACCGCAGTGACCCGAAATCAGGGAAGTGGCTGGCTGTGACCTTCGCTGTGCTTGGCGGAGCAGCCAGAGCTGCAGGCAGAATTGTCAACTGCGCAGTCCCTAGAACTGACACAGCACATTCGTTACCGCATCAGTCAGGCGCTGCCGCTTGCCACACTGGAGCGAAGAGCTGACCCTTCCCCTTGATATGGAAACTTGCTTTCTTGTTGGTCAAATGGAGCTTGCCTGAAAAACTGCTGAGGAACTGTGTTTTTCCATCCTTCTTTCTGTTGGGGGGTGGGAGGAGGAATCTTAGTTGTAGGATTCTGGCACTTATTATTATCGGAGACCAGCTGTAACTTTAGCCTGTAGCAAAGAATAGAGGGTCTGGAGAATAAATCTTATGAGGAAAGACTGAAAGAGCTGGGGTTTTGTAGTTTGAAGAAGAGGAGGGTGAGAGGAGACCTCATCACTCTCTACAACTACCTGAAAGGACATTGTGCAGAGGTTGGTGCTGGTTTCTTCTCACAAGCAATTAGTGATAGAACAAGAGGGAACGGGTTCAAGTTATAACAGGATAGGTTTAGACTAGTTATTAGGGAGAATTTTTTCACAGAAAGGGTGGTCAAACACTGGAATGGGCTTCCCAGAGGGTGGTTGAGTCGCCATCCCTGGATGTGTTTAAAGTTTGTTTGGATGAGGTGTTGAGGGATGTGGTTTAGGGGTGAACTTGTAAGGTGTGTAGATGGTTGGACTCGATGATCCCAGAAGTTTTTTCCAATCGGAGTGATTCTGTGATTCTTTGAAGTTCGTTCTACTATTACATGGTTTTTCCATTAAATACTCTGCTCTAAGCCTTCCTAGTTCAGTAACAATTTGCTGCTTTTCAGCCATCTTCATTATCAATGAATTTGCTATTTACTGTAACAGACCCCATCACAATGAATTTGCTTAGCACATTAGGGATATTTCATGCCTTCTCCTAATGCTGTCTGATAATGGCAGGGCACAGCACCCTCCATCTTCATGATGCAGCTGATACTGGACCTCATCAACAGCAGCTTGATACTATAAAATGGATCTGAGATAGTTATAAAATTTGCAGTCACATTTTGGGATTTTCAAGCTGAGAGGCAAGCCTTTGCCATTTTCTTGGATGGTCAAGTCTTTGTGTTGACACTTGGAGGGCTTAGCCTTTAGCAGTGTTTGTTACAACAGGAGAAGGGGTGATGATTTCAAATTAAAGAAAGGGTGGAATCATAGAATCACACAACATACTGGGTTGGAAGTGACCTCTCAAGCTAGTCTAACCCCCTTACAACAAGCAGGAGCATCTCTAACCAGAACAGGTTACCCAGAGCCCCATCCAGCCCAACCTTAAATTACTCCAGGGATGGGGCCTCCACCTCTCTTGGCAGCCTGTTCCAGGGATCCCCCACCCTCAGATTAAACTACTTTGTCCTCATGCCCAGCCTCAATCTCCTCTTTTCCAGCTTCAAGCCATGACCAATTGTCCTATTGTTCCCTGCCCTTGTGAGTAGTCTTCCCAGCCTCACAATAATGTTCCTCTGGAGTCTTCTTCTCTTCAGGGAGAACAAGGCCAACTCTCTCCGCTTGTCCTTGCAAGAAAGGAGCTCCACTCCTCTGATAATTTTCATGGCCTCCTTTGGACTCACTCCTTCTTGTTCTGGGGGCTCCAGAGGTAGACACAATAATCCGGATGGGTTCTGGATTTAAACCTACTTCCATTATACATTATATTGTAGAAATGTTTTCTTCCATGAAATTAATGAAATGAACTCCTTTCCAGATTAAAAACAAAGAATCTTTGTTACTCTAATATGGTAAGGTGTACGTAAGCTCGTAGCACAGCTGGGTCACTACAAGTAAGAAGATATATTCAGAGAAGACTGCATGGTCTTTAGGATCCTGAAAAGTAATGAGGGAAATTCTGCACAGTTGTCTTTTGGTGAATGTAATTAAGCTTTGCTTCCATGGTGAGGTAATCCAATCTTCCGCTGAAGAGTTCAACTAATTCCTCCCAACCGCATAATTATTTATCCTGCATTGTTATCCCAGTGGATTTCTAGCACTCATTGTGCCATGATTTGTCCCCCTCACATCCTCATGCATAAACACTAATCAGCATACAAAGTCTTGGAACAAACATCCTTTGAAAAGAGTGAATTTAATATTGTCAGCGACGTGTGATTCAGTGGCACGTCTTACAGAGCACAGAGTACAGTGTTTGTTTCCCTACGTCAATGTATAAACAAGATGATTAATCACAAAACCCAATGTTCACCTCCTGTTTGTACACAAGTAACCATACCTGGACTTGGTGCTGAAACTCAGATATAAAACCAGAGGTACGTCCAGCTGGGATCTTGGTGATGGGTGGGATCAGGCTGGGAAATGTCCTGGGGGCTATGTTGGAGGAGTTTGAGGTGGCCTGTGTGAGACACAAAGAACCCCTTCGTCTCTCCTATATGGATATTTTTTTTAATTGGAAAGACCACAAAATATGTTTCTACATGAACCCTGGCACTAAAAGTTAGACTGAAAAGAAACTTGATTACCCTTTTTGGTTTAGAAAGAAACCTACCATATAGCACTGGACGAGCCAGAATTTGCATCATTTTCAAACTATTTCATACTGCTTGAGAGGGTAAATTTTGTCTGTCTCTATGAAACTTTTTTCTGTCAATAAGAAAGTTGGATTTCTTTTTTCAAGACTCATTAATGAGAAGGTGTTAAGCTCAATCATGAAGAAATGTTGGTGCATTTTCTGATCCTTTTCCATTTCAATGATCCAAACTGGTTTGTACTCTCTAATGGTTGCCAGGCCTTTTGATACCTATAGGATATTCACTTTCTTTTCTGTATCCTTCTGGGCCACCTTCCCAAATGATCCCATCTTCCATTGCTTTGAAATTAAATAAACGTCATAAAGAATCCAGGTAACTCCCCTGATTCCCTCATTAACAGCGTCCTCCAGCTTCCCGAAATCACTTTCCACACAGGAAACCAGAGGGAGCAAGAGAGAGCTGCTACAGCAAGCTCTTTCCTTCACCCCCAAGGAAGAGTATGGAGAAGGAATCCTGTGTCTTGCACCTCCACACAATCCATTTTGTGAACCTTCACCTCACAGCTCTGCAGGAAGGGTCAACACACACAAAGACCATGTCTTGGAGTCAGAAGCAGCCCAGGAGTGAAGATTTCCTTCTCATGGTACATCCTCTGCTTCTTACTTCTTGCTGCTGCTCTGGGCCCTGGAATCCAGCCAGAAAAAACATCGTCTTGAAGTGATTTGCAAAGCCTCATGGAGTGCTGCTTTGAGAAAAACTCTTGGCTCCAATCCTCATCTTGCATGAGGCCTCTGAGCAAGGTATTTACAGGAGGCTGACCAGAGACAGGCTCATTTGCAAGGCCAGGGAGAGGAAAATGACGGATGTGTAGGCTCTTGTTTGGTGAATCTGACTTTGCGTGATTAGAATTTGAGTTCTTCCTTGACAAGACTAGATGTGGAGTGAAAACGTCAGTGAGAGATCACATAGAAACTCAGAGAGGCAAAAATAGGTTTGAGTGCCCAGCCTTGATCACTGGCCCCTGAAGTCTAGATCTTCCTGATCCTGACTGCAAGCCTGGATAGCCCTTCTTTAGGGAAATTCCTGGTGGGAACAGCAGAGAGAAATGGGGAGACCTTTCCATCATCTGATCTCTGTAAATGCAGGGATTTGAGTGGTTCTGCACCTTTACGGGTTTAATCTCAATTTATCCTAAAGCCACATACTTCAGATTTGAGAAAACACGTTTTTCTAAAACATTTATATGTATGTATGGGTCTGCTTTTGCTGGCAGAGGTATTTTTGGAAGTTAACTTCTGAAGAATCATTTTAAATTTTTAGTTATTAATTTTTTGATGACAGTTAATTAACAAATGCTTGGCAGTGGAGCTGTTTTCTACTTGCATGTGTCTGAACGGACCCCTCCCAAGTCTTCAAGCAAATCTGAACGCTTGAATAATAATGATATTTATGGGAAAAGAACCTCATCTGTTGCATGAAGGTCAAGTGCTGGGGTACCTAGTGCCCTCCTAGCACTGCTTAGTGACAGTGGCCAGTCCTGCTCTGAGTGCACCCTTGACCTTTGCATCATCCCACTCAGTCTCCAAATGTTTTTCTTGATCATCTCAAAGTAATTTGCTGCTGAATGAGTCTTGCTGCAGCATCCTCTCTCTGCACAGGATGTATCCCAGTCATTTCATCATGTCCCATGAAATCCACGCAGAGCAGAACAATCCCATTGTAGCAGGGAAAATGAGCAAAACCAGAACTTTTGTCCTTCTCTGTTCCCTGCTTGTGCTCTTCCTGTTCAATCATATTTGAAGCAGCATTTTTGCATAAACATTTCAAAAATTTCCTCTCTCATTTTTAATCTTTTTTGTTAAACATTATTGAAAAAAGAATAAACTTTTAAAAAAGCAATTATCTGCCTGCCCCAGAAACAACCCTGGATTTGAACACAAGGTCCATAGTGAAGAAAGAAAAGAAGGAAACCCTCAAGTGTTGGAAGCTTCTGTTCAGATCCCCTTTGCTTGCCTGTGGTGTTCTCCTAAGAGCTGGGGCAACATTTACCACTGAGGTATCAATTAGAGATGGAAACTTCAAGCAGTTCTGAGGGTAAGTCTGACTTTTCTTTCTTTGTCTAATTCCTCATGTTATTGGACAAGTCATTTCATAAACCCCATTATTCTGGATTGGGTTTTGCATCAGCTGTTTGACTTTGCACTACCTTTGCCACAATAATACTCCTTCAGTATTCATTAGGATTTAATCTTTTTCTTTCTGTTAAACATTTCTCTCCATTTCTCTCTCAGCATCACACACCCAGTCGTGGCAGTGAGGGAATAGAGTTGTTGAGTGTTTTATTGAGTCTTTCACAAAAGACTACATAAACTTCTCTCAAAAACCCACAATTCCAGCTTTTCTCACTTCTGATGTCTCAGTTGCTTAATAAACACTACAATAAGGGTGGATTTTTTACTCAGAAGGCATCTGAGATTTTCTTGAGGGTCATGGCAGTGTGTCTGGGGAAAACAGTCTGATGCAGGTTCTGAAGGAAGCAACACTAAATGAGGGACAAATAGACATTGATAATTTGAGCAACAACAATTAAGGACAAAGCACATTGTCCATGCTTTGTGCTTAGCCATTTCCCCCTCAGTGATCCTGTCAGTAAAATTAAGGAGTACTGGAAAATCTGGTAGATTTTGCTGGGATTGGGATTAAATGGAGGCATATGTATTCAATTGGATGTATATTGTGGAGCAGAGGCAGGCCATACCCAACATGCACTTTCATAGAATCATAGAATCATAGAAACATTAGGGATTGGAAGGGAGGTCAAAAGATCATCTAGTCTAATCCCCCTGCCACAGCAGGATCACCCAGACCAAGTCATACAGTCAGTCTGGGTTAGAAGGGACCACAGGATCATCCAGTTCCAACTCCCCTGCCATGGACAGGGACACCCCACCCTAGATCAGGCTGGTCAGAGCCTCATCCAGCCTGGCCTTAAACACCTCCAAGGATGGGGCCTCCTGCACCTTCCTGGGCAACCCATTCCAGACTCTCACCACTCTCACAGTGAAGAACTTCTTCCTCACATCCACTCTCAAACTATCTCCTAGCATTCTTCCTTGCTTTCATCTTTGTTGGTATACATTGCTCCTGGACACAGAGGAGGTGATCCTTGATTACTAACCAGCTGCCCTGAGCCCCTTTCCTCAAGGGCTTCATCCCATGATACTTTGGCCAGCAGATCCCTGAAGCGATCAAAGTCTGCACGCCTAAAGTCCAGGGTTGTAAGCTTAGAAAACTTCCTTCTGGTTGCCCTGAGGATCTTAAATTCAACTGCTTCATGGTCACTGCAGCCAAGGCTGTCCCTGAGCCTCACACTGATCACCAGCCCTTCCCTGGTGGTGAGAACAAGGTCCAGCACAGCACCTTTTCTTGTTGCTTCCTCCACCATTTGGAGGAGGAAGTTGTCATCCATGCAATCCGAGAATAACCTGGATTGCTGGTGCCTTGCTGTGTTTACCCTCCAGCAGATGTCAGGGTGGTTGAAATCCCCCATGAGGACCAGGGCCTGTGACCTGGAAGCCACTTCTGTTTGCCTGTGAAGGGCCTCATCTGCTTGCTTCTGCTGGTCAGGTGGCCTGTAGCAGAACCCTACAGTAACACCTACAGTAACATCACCTCCTCTTCTTCAGTTCCCTAAGAAGTCTCAAGTTCTTTGAGATGTAAAGTCCATGTATGTCAGGGGGAGGGGAAAGAAAAGACTACATAAAAGAAGAAAAAAATCCTACCCAGGACTTTATGTGATACCACTCAATAAGGATAGAATTATAGAAGATTCACACGGGAGTGAGTGCAGAGGAGGGCAGTGATGCTGGTGAAAGGCCTGAAGAATAAATCTTATGAAGACCAGTTGAAGGAGCTGGGGCAGGTTAGTTTGAAGAAGAGAAGGATAAGAGAAGACTTAATTGCTCTCTACAGCTACCTGAATGGATGTTGTAGAGAGATGGGCGCTGGTCTCTTCTCACAGGTTGTTAGCAACAGAACAAGAAGGAAAGGCTTCAAACTGCACCAGGGGAGGGTTAGGCTGGACATTAGGAAACATGTTTTCATGGAAGGAGTGATCAGACACTGGAACAGGCTGCCCAGGGATGAGGTTAAGTCACCATCCCTGGAGGTGTTTAAAGGTCATTTAGATGTGGTGTTGGGGTATCTGGTTTAGTGGTGAACTTTGTAGAGTAGAGTTAATGGCTGGAATCAGTCCCAAAGGTCTTTTCCAATCTGAATGAGTCTACGATTTAGGCTGGAAAGGTCCATACATGGTTTAGTAAGCAGAGTGGAGTTGCCAGTTGAACTTGATGATCTTAGATGTCTCTTCCAACCTTAATGATCTATGCTCATGCATATGCAGCTGGGGACTGTTGGGACTGTGGTGTCTGCATCGCTGTAGTGCTCTGTGCATGGATTCCAACAGCTTCCTTCCCTTCCTTTCAGCACCTGTCTAGGCAGTGGCATAATTTATAACACTGTATTTTCCCCTCAAAGGCTTCAGAACAATTTTCAAAGCCTTTTTATCATTGTTGCTTTGTCACTGCTCCTCACCCCTTAATGTATTCCTTCTAAAACAGTGAGGTTTTACGAAGAACGCTGGCAGTTTGACATGTTGTTTTGTTTCTTCTCATCCCTGCACCTCTTCAAACCATGTACGTGCTAAGTAGAAACGTCGTCTTCTAGTAGGCTGCAAACAGAGAAAAAGCTGCAGTGCCATATAGCTTGTCCTGCTTTCAGCCGAGTGGGTTAAATAAAAAACCATCAGCGGTTACATCTTACTTCTGCAAACCCAGAACCAATCTTTCAGGTTCTCAGTTTTCTGAAATAAATATCAAGAGTTGGCCTCTCCTTATGTGACTTCTAACCTTTAGCTACTGGACAGCTTGTGATACAATCTCAGTCTATCAACACAACCCTCAGCTTTCCAGGGAACAGGAGCCTGAGTAGGTTTGATAACTATCCACAGTTTTAGATGTTTATCTGGAAGGAAGCTCATTGGGATGCCACACTCAGACTTAAAAGCTTCCCTCAAAAATCAAATGCCAAAAACAAAGTAAGTCCAGGAGAAAAATAAGGAAACTTGGGTGGAAGTATCTTTTACATCTTTAATTGCATCCCCTCAAAGCTCTGTTTCTATAACAGAGGGCATGTGATAATTAGCATGAAGAGGCAAAAACCACAAGTGAAAAGCTGTGCTGAAGAGGGATATAAGTTACTTTTAGACCTGGTTTTTTCTTAAGTATTTATTAGAAAGTTGTAAAGAAATTATCTGTAAAGGAAAGCAATTTTGCCAGGAAAATGATGATTTAAAAGCTGCTTTTCCCTTTCCAGGGCATTGGTTGGTTGTTTTCTTTTCATGATAAGGATGTTCAGCAAGTTTCAGGGTCTATTATTTATGTATTATCCATTATCCTTACTTATCCGTTTTTCTACTTAGGAAATGTCAATAATCCTCAAACTAGAATGGAAATGTTCTTAGCAGGGATTACACATTTCAATAAGTAATAAATTTGGATATCTCATCCTACTGGTGTCAGAACCCTTGCAAACAACCTGAGGTGAGTTTTTATAGACAGCAGTGCTGAAAATCACAGTTAGGGGCCCCCTTCCCCCCATTACTCTGTATTTGACCCCTAATTATAATTAAAACGTCCTTTCCTTTTATTTTTGTTTCCTGACCAGATGGGAAAAGTCAAAACATTAAGTAGCCTCATTTTCACCACAGGGCTCCTTCAGAGGCTCTACATACATTGCTGGACAGCCTCCAGATTTTCAACTGTTTTTTTTTTCTCCTTGTGTTTAGTACGTCCAGTTCTTAAGGCATGAGAAAGGAGTTTACATCAGCTCCCTTCAGCACGCCCTGCTTGCTTTCTCTGCTCTTCAGTTAGCAAAATTTACTGAAAGTAGGTTAATGTTTCCCATCACAGCAGGCTCCAAAACCAATACTCAATTTTTACTTTCTTTTTTTTTGCTCTTTAAGCTGTCAATGCTCACTCATTCACAGCCCTACTGCATCTCTTCGTTCACCTACCACAGGACACTTCAGAATTGAATTCTCCATATCCTAGGTGCAGATTTTTACAATTAGTAGGGGTTACTTTAAAGACAATCAGCCTTTTCTTCATTTTTTTTCCTGCAGTGACAATTGTGATTTATCTTATGGCTAAATAAGGCACTACTGCTGACAATTTGCATGGGGAGTCATCCAAGAAGAACAGGAGGCAGTGGGACTTGTATCAGAAGGCAGGTGTATTTTAGGGTAGCTCTTGTTTAGCATCTCCCCCTCACCATTACGCTTGGCTAAACTTTCCAGGCTCTGACAGTTTTGGACCCAGGCTCTAGTTCAAGACACTATAGTGATGGGGATGATGTGTGTGATGGGTGTGGATCTACATACTCTGTCCTTCTTCTCTTCCCTGTCAGTGATATTTAGTGTCCCATTTCTGGAGACAATTAAAGCCATCCTAAACATGTCCCTGTGCAACTGGATCTAGGTGATCCTGCTCTGGCAGGGAGATTGGACTAGACGATCTTTTGAGGTCCCTTCCAATCGTTACTGCTCTGTGATTCTGTGATTTCCTTTCCCCTGTGTAACAGTGACTCAGTGCAAGCAGGTTCCTTGATGCCGAGGTATGGGATGCCTGTAAATTGGTGCACGAACCCACATGTGTCCTGGGCATGTCTCTGTAGCATTTAAGATCCTTTAGGAAGACTGTGAGGAAACTAATAACCAGATTTTGGGGGGATAGGCCTGTGTTTCAAACTTATGCTTAAGAGGTAGGTTAAATTGTCAAGAAAAGGAAGGAAATAACCAGCACAGGATGTCAGGAGGTAGAAACCATGAACGCAAGTATGTGGCCTGGAGAAATAAATATATGAGATGATCTCCTACTGGATGGTTTCAACTTGAACTTTTAAATTGGGGAGTTTATATGGGTTGCATTGCTCTGAATTATCTGCCTGACACTGATGATCAGTTTTCCTCTTTTGTGTCCCTGTAGTGAAGAATCATAAGAAACTTCTTCATCTGGGATAGGAATAGACCTGGTGCTTCACATTTTAATATCTCTGCGCTTTATGAAATATGTTACAACTCAGATGCTGCTCCTGAGAAGCCCTAAAAAGCCCTTCAAAGGTGGGAGGTGAGTTAAAAGTACTGGTGTTGAAAAACCAATCTGTGTAAACTCTTTTACAGCTCATGAGTTAGCAGAGCTGTAGCTTACCTTGGCCTCATGCCCCACACTGCATGTCCATAAAGCACTGTAACCCTGCCTTGACATGTTTTATAGGATAGTTCAGCTTTGAGGGGAATGAAATGGTTGTTAAAAAGCTTCTGAAAGTCCTGTGGTCTGTCCTGTAAGTCTACAGACCTATGAGACTCTCTCGTCTATGTAGGATGAGAAATTTTGGGAGGTTATGTACTCAATGGTGTCTTCACCATGAGTGAGGTGCACTTACTACTTCCAGTTATAATGATGTGTCGTTGTGATGTAGTTACTCAGCTGATGGTGTGCCACTGATGTTACAAAGCCTTATGAAGCTGATGCACTGTCGGTTGCGTAGTCTACTCACAAATAGCAATACTTGCATCCTCAGCTTGTGAAGATGAAATCATGGGCTTTTAAAAAGATAGGAACAGGATTTCTATCATAATTAATGTGAGTAACAATGAACAGCTGATCTTCCACATTTTATGGTGTCTTAGCTTTGAATGCCTAGACCAACACTTCTTCCCNTAAAAAGATAGGAACAGGATTTCTATCATAATTAATAATTTTATGGTGTCTCAGCTTTGAATGCCTAGACCAACACTTCTTCCGCGGTTAGATCCCTCTGTACTTTTCTGTAGGAGAATCCAGCTGGTGCAAATCTCCAAAGCTCTGGCAGGAAAAATGAAACAAACGGTTCCAAGCACGATCGTCTGCAGCCAATGCCCTAAACCCACCCTGAGAGATAACTTCCTGCCCACTGACCTCAGGGTTCTATGGGTGGGAACAAACCACAGTGCTTCTGTTCTTCTACATCTGATCCCAGATGGTTCTCATGTTGACTGAGGAAAAGGGAAAACAGGAAGCTATGGGGCAGAGGGCCTCAACAGCAAACAGCTTTTTTCTGTAAGGGCCTTGATCCTCATTGCACTGACGTGTTTCTTGCAGCACAAAGGACGAACTGATGTGTGAATAAGAGCAATTTATGCACATTTAAAGAACTTTATGACTCCATAATTAGATGGGCATCTCTGCAGACAGTGTCAGCAGCTTAAATAGAAGAGATGAGAAAACTGATATATTTTATGTTCTCTCTCACAGAATCACAGAACATTAGGGGTTAGAAGGGACCTTGCAAGATCATCTAGTCCAATCCCCCTGCCACAGCAGGATCACCTACATCCCGTCACATAGGAACACATCCAGGCGGGTTTTAAACATATTCAGAGAAGGAGACTTCACAACCTCCCTGGGCACCCCATTCCAGTATTGTGTCACCCTCATCATGAAGAAGTTCTCATATTTGTGTGGAATCTCCTGTGTTTCAGTTTATACCCACTGCTTCTTGTTCTATCACTAGATGACACTGAGAAGAGCCTGGCTCCATCCTCCTGACACTCACCCTTCACATATTTATAAACACTAATGAGGTCACCCCTCAGTCTCCTTTTCTCTAAGCTAAAGAGACCCAGCTCCCTCAGCCTTTCCTCACCAGGGAGATGTTCTGCTCCTTTCATTGTCTCCTCTCGAGACAGAGACGTCCAGTGCAGTGCAGAGTCAAGCTAACTGTTTTTCTAGATTTCATTCATATAGGAGACTCTTACCACAAAAGCAGCCGATTAAAGGGGCCTTTTTATTATTATTTTGAGGTGTTTGTGTGCACTGGGATAATGCCACACTATAAATAGAATGTGTGCTGCTTTGTTTTTAAAAGTTTTTTCCTGCTTTTAATGAAATAGTTTTAAAATAGTTTCTTGCTTTCAACAGAGCAAAATACAGCTGCTACTGGCATCTGATTAATGCTTGCTATTCCATGATAACTGTAATTAAATTCAGCTAATTCTCCACTGCAATATTTATGAAAAACAAGGCCCAGAAGCTGTATTGCAGCACTTTTACCGGAGAGTATAAGAGCACAGGAAATAACTATAGAAAGCTGTAGGGCGGGGTTGCTGGGGAGCCCAGAGCTTTCCTTTTCCATCGTATGGGGTTATGTAGACACATCGCATGTGAACAGCCCCCCTCATAAAGTCTTTGCGCCTCAATGTCTTCAGTACCAACAGAGAAAGCAGTCTTAGGGCTGCTTCAAACTGTGCTGCAGCCTTTGCTGCTGTTGAGATGCTCTACTGTCTGGGCAACCACTGGGGACATTTACTGGCAGACCTTGGTCTGCCCTCACTTTAATGTTTAAACAAACAACAGACAATTTCCATGGAGGACTTCTCTTGATAACAGCTTCTGAAATAGCCAAGCCTAGATGTGGTGGCTGTTCATGGATACGTTAGTGCTTATGGCAGTGCCACTACTCTCAGCTCATCACACTCACATGAGCCATTGACAAGAATGTCTACAAAACTATTTCATCATTTTCTTACGTAACTGCTTGTCTGAACTGAATGAAGTGGTCTGCATAATGGATGGCAGGTCACCCCCACATTTAATGCTGTCTTCCAGCTACCCATTCTTTCCCAGGGTTCTACTGAAGAAAGTTTGATGCTTCAAACATAACTTCAACCTGGGTTAAATTTCCCATGTGGCAGGTTGGTGCATACCAGTTAACGCGGGGGTTACACTGAGTCTGTTAAAGACATGACTCTTTCTCATCCATACATAACCATCCTTTCTAGAGAAAGAAAAAACCCCACCACCAAATATTTGTTATAAGCCTGACAGGGCTAGAATAGAATATTTAGATTTTTAGTGCCAGTACTAGATGATGCTTTATTTTTCCCAGTGCCCTACTTTCTCAGTCCTTTTTCTAACATTATTGTGTGTGGCTAAGAGCAAAGCTCTTGCTTGTCTTCCTCAGGTTTATTTAGAGCTTTTCGTTGACTAATGCCTTTTGTCACAAGTGACATTGAAGGACCTGTTTGGTAATAGAGATCAATGGGTATGAAGGTGACATTTCAGAGCAGCATTTCAAAACTAATGCATCGCTATTTATCTGACCATGGCACCCAGGAACAGTATCACAGGCTAAGAGCATCATGACTCTGTAACTTCTGTCCTCCTCCAAAAATGCACGTTCCCTTTCTCTGTCACTCATCTCCAGCCCAGTACTTTTGAAATTTCTTTTGAAATTTTCTTGCTACTTCTAGAAAAGTTTATCTGTCTCTGTCCCTATGACATTGTTTCCAACAGTGTTTCTCACACTGTTGGTGGGGTCAAGCGCGTGTTGGCTGAAGCAGGGCTTTATCAGCAACCCATTTGTGACCTGTTTCCCTCAGGGAATGGCACCCTTTAATTTCACAGGGATGGAGCCTTTTATGGTGGGGAGGTCCAAGGGCATGAAGGGTGTCACTGCCTGTTGTTCCATACTGTGAAAAGAGTAGTGTTGGCACTGAGCAAACAACGGCAGCGTGATTTCATGCTCCAGCTCATTCTCTCCACAAATTCAAATGCACTAAAGATACTTGTGAAGAGTGCTAAAGTGATAGACAGTGAAGAACTTCAAATCCCTTCTCGCTTGGAGAAGAGGTGCAGCAGAAGCTAATTGTCATCTTACATTATATAGAGGAGCAATCAGCTTGGAGTATATGGTATAGTTCAATCCCCAATCACATTTAGAATTTCATCTTTGCTCAGAAGTCCGGGAAGGGTGTTGGCAAACTCTGCAGTGATTTGAGACAACCATATACTGCAATAAATTTCAAAGCAGCTGCCAAATTAAAGCACTACCAGTGTTGAGTGGCTTTGAGTAAGTATTTACTACCTTGCATGGAGTTACTCCTCTTTCTCTCCACATGAGCTAAACGGTCTGCATCCAGAAGCACTGGCTTCTGTGGTCCGTTTGCTTGACGCCCTCCCATACTGAATTCTGGAATAAGAAGTTCAATTCAGATAATGCATAATGCAATTACGTATAAAACCCAATCTTGGTAACTTCTGTACATCAGTGAAATGAAAACACATTAATAACCTTCCTCACATTGGCACAGGATGTCACAGCAGTGCGGTTCCTACAGACCACGGGAAAGGAAGACAGATTGCTTTCCCTGAATTCGCTCAATTAATGGAGAAAAATCCACCCTGATCGAAGCCGGCTCCAGCAGTTTCTAAGAAATATTAATATCTGAAGTCCTCCTGCCTTTAATAGAGTAAAATATAATGTGATTCAACAGAAAAAACAAATCCTCCCTCCCTCCTCTTTCTGGCATTTTGTGCAGCTGATAGCTACGGAGCTGATTTCAAGCAGTGCATGCTGAGCTAATTATATTTCATCTAAACACTGTTGATTTCTTGATTGCTAATGTGGCATTGGAGAGTCGGTGATTCTTAAATGTCAGCTTAAGGATCCATCTTTATCAGCCCGAATTCCCTAAATGCAGGTCTTCTTTTACCAGTATACCCAGTAAAGAACTACTCTCTCCACCACCTGTCTGGCAAGGGAGACAAATAACAATTTCCAAAGGCTCCTTTTTTTTTGCCTCTCACATTTAATTGGTGGGAGCACAGAGACACAGAAACATTTTCATTAATGCTCCGTTATTAATCAGGGAAAGATGGATGCGGCACTTGAGGGAAGCACAGAATGGTGAATTCCCTGAACAATTTGCTGCAGCTTCCCTCAAAGCAGCAGCTATTTGAAGAGATGGAAACAGCCCTATTAGTGCAGATGTTGCAGCAGTGTAGTGACAATGAAGTCCCCTTTTAACATGTTCTTTAAGAAAAGGGGAAGGAAAAAAAATCCCCGTAACGCAATAAAGCTGGCTTTGTTTGACAAACAATTTCCTTAATTTTTAAAATTTTTCTTGATTTTGATCATGTCAGACAGACTTGGTATTAATGAACTACATAAATATTTTTAACAATATTTTTAGCAAGCTCTCACTTAATCTTCTTCTACAAAACTTTATCTGTTGGTATTTTTGAATTGTTTTTTCACACATTACAATATTGCATCACAGTAGTAGTTAAACCTGGGTGTCCCAGCCTGCCTTTGGGAGCGGCCAGAAGGAGGAGTCTCGGCGGGGCTTGGCTTCCACTATTTAAGGCTAAGAGCTTCTGGGGAGCACGGGCAACGGGAGTCGGCAAACAGGATCGTAACTGGATTATAGAGAGGCAGTTTGCGCAGGCAGGGCAAGCAGGTCGGGTAGCAGACGCCGTTTGTTAGGTCGTATTTCTTTCGTGCTTTCAACATACTATCTACTATTCTTCCCCTTGTTAGCAGTGGGTGGGGTTAAACGATCGAGGGCTAAGACAGCT
>VXBP01000951.1:26554-83975 GCA_013400115.1 Rhinopomastus cyanomelas | reverse complement strand
GCGGTTTTTATCCGCAGACAGCTGTCTTTTCCTCCGCTTCTATGCAGTTCCGTTCCTACAGAGCGCACTCGCCCGTGCGAGTCTTTCGGTCGGATCTCCTGCCTAGTCCTGGCTTCCCCTTCTCATTCCGGCCTCCTTTACTGACTTCCTTTTTGCAGGAAATTGGAGCCTGAGAAGGTCCCTGTTCGGGCGCCAAATGCGGGAAAATACCAAATGGACTCCACACAAATCAATATGATTTTCTAGTAGAAGCCGTTTTATTGCAAAAACCCAAGAAATATATACTCTCCTGCTTAACATTGACTGGTTCGTTTAAACACCAAAACAACCCGTGCCGCAATCCTATTGGCCATCGCAGCTGTCCGTGCAGCATCCACGGCAATGTTATTGCTGTCTCTGGTTTCTTCCGCCGGTGGATAGCCCTAGACAAAGGCTGTGACCTGCGCTAATCGCCACACTTAAGCCAACCATCAACATCAATTCACATGTCAAAATGCTCCAACTGTCCCTGCGCTCACAACAATGATTCCACAGAACCCAGTGTCTCCAACAGAGGTGATTTTTGACCATAGCTCTTCCCAGCACCCTGACCATGCATTTGAGGCTGGCACCTCAGGGAGAGCTCATAGCTCCAGATTGCTGCTGCCAGTTTGAAGGTCTTGTAGAGACAATGAAGAGTAGCAGCAGACTTCAGGGCTTCCAGCTTCCCTGCGGGAACTAGCCTCAAATGTTTGGACACACTCTTAGAGGCAGTTTTCTTCCACAGAGCTTACCTGCCCACTGACCTTGCATTTGATGCTCGCGACCAGGAAAGCTCAGGCTTCCAAATTGCTGCTGCCTATTTAAAGGCCTTGTAGCAACAGTGAAGAACAACAGGATACTTCAGGGCTGCCAGCTTTTCTGTGGGAGCTTAACCTCAACCATTTGGACACACTATGAGAGGCCATTTTCGGCCACAGTTCTTCCCAGAACACTGAGCAGGCTTTTGAGGCTAGTGCCTCAGGGAAAGCAAGGCCTTCAATTTGGCAGTAGCAGTTTCCCTTAGGTGCCAGCCTGAAATGCATCGCCACCATATTTATAGGTGCTGTGTCCTAAACATGCCTCTGAGTATCCAAATACTAGTGGCTAGTTCCCCCAGGGAAGATGGGAGTCGTTCTGTCTGGTGCTGCTCTTTTCACTTTCCCTACAACGCATTCAAACCGGCAGCAGCAATCTGGGTCTCCGGGTCACCTTACATGCTGCCTCAAATGCATTATCACTGCTCCTGGAAGCAAAACTGCCACAACTCCCCTTTGAGTCTACAAAGATTTGAGCCTAGCTCCCTCAGAGATGGTGGGAGACATGAAGTCTGCTGCTGCTCTTCACAATTAGTGTCTAGCTACTGCCATGTTGACGACTGTGGTTATTTTTGTGAAACTACAATTATGTCAATCTACTGTTGTGTCTAAATATTATGATCTTAATCTACTGTGGTGTCCAACTTACTGTGAAGCCAAGTTACTATGATGTCATACTACATTAATGATTAGCACCAAACTACTGTGATGTAGATGAAGATGATTGCTGTCATGCTACTGTGATGTCAATTATTGTGATGACTGTTATCAAAGTGCTGTGATGTCAAAAATACAGCAATGATTGGTTTAAAACTGCTCTGATGTCAACCATGTTGATGTTTGTTGTCAAAATACTGTAATGTCAACAATAGTGATGATTGTTGTCAAACTACTTAGATGTCAAAATACAGTGATGATTGGTGCCAAAATACTCTGATGTCGATGTTGGTGATGACTGTAGGCAAATTACTGTGAGACCAAACCACTGTAATGTAAAACTTCCGTGATGTCCACCTACTGTGATGTCCAAATACGGGGATGCCAAACTATGGTGATGATTGTTGTCAAACTACTGTGATGTCGGATGTTACCGATCGTGATAATCAGTCTCAAACTACAGTGATGGCAAAGTACTTGATGTAGACCTAAGGTGATTATTGGTGTAAAACTACTGTCATGCCAAATTCCTGTGATGATTAGTGTCAAACTACAGTGACGATGAACTACAGTGTTGATTCATGTCATAACTACTGTGATGCCAATGATGTGCATGATTGGTGTCAAACTACCGTTATGTCCAAGTACTGTGATGGCAAACTACAGTGATGATTGTTGTCACAGTACAGTGGTGTTGAATATGGCGGTCATTGTTTTCAAACTAGGGTGACGACTGATGTCAAACTACTGTGATGTTACCTATGATGAGGATAGTTTTCAAACTACTGTGATGATGCATTCCATAGCTTGAGGGGAATGAAGAAAGACTACAAGGTCTTAGGATGTTTGGTAAAAGAATCTGGGGCACAAATTGTATTTTCTTCATTACTTCCATTTTGGGGTGAGGAAACGGGCTGGAATAGAAGGACTCAGTCCATTAATGCCTGGCTACGAGACTGGTGTTACAGGCAGGGCTTTGGAGTCTTTGATAATGACTCGTTCTATAAGACACTAGATCTTACAGGTCCACACGGGAAAGGTTTATTTCAAAGAGAAAAAGGATTCTGGGGCAGGAGTTAGCAGGACTCATTCAGAGGGCTTTAAACTAGATTCAAAGGGAGGTGGGATAGTTGATGGGCAAGCACCAGTGGGACAGAGCTCTGGTCTTAATAAAAACCAGGTGGCCTCTTGCTGTCCTAGACCAAAATCGGAGCGTTCAGCTCGCTCCCTGAAATGCCTGTACACCAATGCACGCAGCATGGGGAATGAGCAGGAGGAGTTAGAAATCTGTGTCCAGTCAGGTGGCCATTACAGAGACCTGGTGGGACAGCTTGCATGACTGGAATGTGATCATGGATGACTATGTCCATTTCAGAAGGGACAGGTCAGCAAGTCAAGGTCATGGAGTTGCTCTTTACATGAGAGAGCAACTGGAATGTATTGAGTTCTGTCCAGGGGTGGATGAAGCGCAAGATGAGATGTGGATCAAGGAGCAGGCTGCCATGGGTGACACTGTCATGAATACCTTTTACAGGCCAGCAGATAAGAATGAGGAGGTTGATGAGACCTTCTATATGCAGCTGACAGCAGCCTCACAGCTACAGGCCCTTGTTCTCATGGGGGATTTTAACTACCCTGATATTTTCTGGAAATCCTACTCAGCCAGCCACCCACAGTCCAGAAGGTTCCTTAAGTGCATTGGTGACAATTTCCTGATGCAAATGGTAGGGGAACACACTAGGAGAGGAACACCGCTGGATCTTATACTCACCAACAAGAAGGGTCTGGTTTCAACCAGGAGTGAAGGGTGAGGGCAGTCTTCAGTGCAGTGACCAGGAGATGGGGGAGTTCAGGATCTCCTGTGGCAGGAACAGAATAGCTAGCAGAATCACAACCCTGGACTTCAGGAGGGCCAACTTTGGCCTTTTCAAGCAATTGCTAGGGGAAATTCCATGAAACATGGAACTGGCAGACAAAGAAGCCCAAGATAGCTGGTTAACTCAAACACCACTTTTTTGAAGAACAACACAAGAGCATTCCAACAGGAAAGAAGTCAAGGAAAGGAGCCAGAAGACCTGCATGGTTAAACAGGGAGCTGCTGGGCAAACTCAAGAGGAAAAGAAAGTAATAGGTCATGAAAGGAGGGGATGGCCACTTGGGGTAATTATAAGGCTCGGGTGAGAAAATGTAGGGACACAACTAGAAAAGTCAAGGCCTCCTTGGAATTAAACCTTGCAAAAGAGGTCAAGGGCAACAAAAAGGGCTTCTTCAAATACATGGCAGGTAAAACTAAAACTAGAGGCAACGTAGGGCCCCTGCTGAATGAGGTGGGTGCCCTGAAGACAGAGGATACAGAGAAAGCAGAGATACTGAACATCTTCTTTGCCTCTGTCTACACTTCTGGGGGCCATCGTCATATCAAGCCCCAGACCGTTGAGGCTTGTGGGGAAGTCAAGGCAAGAGAGGAGCCTGCCTTGGCTAATGATGACTGGGTTAGGGATAAGCTGAGTAAACTGGATGTACATAAATCCATGGGTCCTTGATGGGATGCAACCACGTGTGGTAAGGAAGACAGCAAAAGTCATTGTTAAGCCAGTCTACATCATCTTAGCTAAGTCACAGGGATCAGGAGAGGTGCCTAGGGACTGCAGGATAGCAAATGTCACTCCAATCTTCAAAAACGGTAAGAAGGAAGACCCAGGTAACTATAGACCGGTCAGCGTCACCTCCATCCCAGGAAAGGTGATGGAACAATTTGTCCTGGGCACTGTCTCCAGGCACTGCAAGGACAAGAGGGTCATTAAGGACAGTCAGCATGGCTTCACAAAGGGAAAGTCATGCTTGACCAAACTGGTAGCCTTTTATGAGGGCATAACCAGGTGGATAGATGATGGCAAAGCAAGGGATTTGGTCTATCTTGACTTCAGTAAGCAGCTGACACAGTCTCCCACAGCATCCCCGCAGACAAACTGAGGCAGTGTGGACTGGATGATTGGGTAGTGAGGTGGATGGTGAACTGGCTGCAGGATAGAAGCCAGAGAGTAGTGGTCAATGGGACAGAGTCTAGCTGGAGGCCGGTACGTAGTGGAGTCCCACAAGGGTCAGTTCTGGGACCAGTACTATTCAATATATTCATTGATGACTTGAATGAGAGATTAGGGTGCACTGTCAGCAAGTTTGCTGATGACACAAAGGTGGGAGGAGTGGCTGACACTCCAGCAGGCTGTTCAGCCATTCAGTGGGACCTGGACAGGCTGGAGAGATGTGGGGAAAACTTTAATGAAATGTAACAAGGGCAAGTGTAGAGTCTTGCATATGGGCAACAACAACCCCAGGTACCAGTATAGGTTGAGGACTGACATGTTGGAGAGTAGGAGAAAGGGACCTGAGGGTCCTGGTGGACAGCAGGATGAACATGAGCCAGCAATGTGTCCTTGTGGCCAAGAAGGCCAACAGCATCCTGGGGTGGATCAGAAAGGGGGTGGTTAGCGTATCAAGAGAGGTTCTCCTCCCCCTCTACTCTGCCTTGGAGAGATCACACCTGTCCATTTCTGGGCCCCTCAGATTGAGGGGGACATGGAACTGATGGAGAGAGCAGAGCGCAGAGCCACAAAGATGATGGAGTGGAACATCTCCCTGATGAGGAAAGGCTGAATGAACTGATTCTCTTTAACTTGGAGGAGACTAAGAGATGATTTCATTAATGTCTACAAATATTTGAGGGGTGGGTGTCAGGAGGATGGGGCCATGTTCTTCTCAGTGTCATCCAATGACAGGACAAGGGGCAATGGTCGTACGTTGGAATGAGAAGGCCAATGGCATCATTGGGTGGATCAGAAGGGGGGTGGTTAGGAGATCGAGAGAGGTTCTTCTCCCCCTCTACTCTGCCCCACTGAGACCGCATCTGGAGTATTGTGTCCAGTTCTGGGCCCCTCAGTTCAAGAGGGTTGTGGAGCTGCTGGAGGGAGCCCAGTGTAATGAAGATGATGAAGAAAGGCTGAGGGAGCTGGGTCTCTTCAGCTTGGAGTAGACTGAGGGGTGACCTCATTGATGTCTATAAATATGTCAGGGGTGGGTGTCAGGAAGATGGAGCCAGGCTCTTCTCAATGTCATCTAATGATAGGACAAGGGGCAATGGGTGCAAGCTAGAACACAGGAGGTTCCATATAAATGTCAGAAGGAATTTCTGCACAGTGAGCATAACAGAGCATTGGAACAGGCTGCTCAGGACTGGAGTCTCCTTGAGTCGTTTACAAGCTGCCTAGACATGTCCCCGTGTGACTTGGTGTAGGTGATCCTGCTGCGGCCCGTATTTGTTAATAAAAGAAGAGCGCACCCGCCATTCAGGATGCCTCCATGATATAGCCGTCTCCCGTGTTGCTTCCCGTCGCTGCAGGGAAGGTTTTCAGGGAACACAAGACGTTGTGTGTGAGGCGGGAATGTGAAGTGGGTTCTGGGAAGTAGAGGGAGCGAAGAAAGGAAGGCCAAATGCCCAGACACCATTCTCACGTAGTCTGTGTGATTCTATTTTGGCCCTGCATTTCACCCTTGCAGCCTTGGCTGCCTGAGTACCTTGACTCCATGTTGGCTTAGCTTCTCCTCTTAGCTCTGCTCTGGGGCTGCCATCCCCATCACTGGCCCGGCAGCTATGCAGACTACAGCCTAGTTGTATTGTTTCTTTGTACATTATTTC
The DNA here is from genome assembly GCA_013400115.1 of Rhinopomastus cyanomelas. Taxonomy (NCBI): domain Eukaryota; kingdom Metazoa; phylum Chordata; class Aves; order Bucerotiformes; family Rhinopomastidae; genus Rhinopomastus; species Rhinopomastus cyanomelas. The sequence goes on along the minus strand of VXBP01000951.1, from coordinate 77,789 downwards.
TTCTCCTCTTGTACCCTCTTTCATTATTCTCTGGCAGCAGCCACATACTTTCGGTTGGTGTCACATATGCTGGTGGAATGCAGCTCAGCTCATTAAGCAACAAGGAGCCCACACATATCCAGCAGAACAAGGCAGGAGGATTCACACTACAAAACCACCTTTCAGGGCTTCACTTGAGGAAGATATATAAAACATGTTTGAAGTCAGAAACCCTGTGCGGAACTTGCCCTCAAACCAATGCAAATCTTCAAAGATCATCCTGAAGCTCAAAAAAACCCATCCTCAAGGAAGGCAAATGTCTATCTGCAGCATTTTAAAAATATCCTTTGTGCAAATTACAGGATTCTCCCTTTAGTAATCCTCCAAAACCAGCCACATCAGTCCTTCTTCATCTGGAAATGATACATTAAAATGGTTAGATTTTCTAGGTATTTTAATTCCCATTTGCGATTTTTTTTTCTTTGATTGTAAAAAAAGCAAAGACTACCAAAGGAAAAAAATCCACAAGAAAACGCTAAACATAACCTCCCCAAAAATTCTGTGTAACATCCCATAACTCTGCCCAGCTAATGACTTAAATAGAGCAAGTGAACAGTCAGGAGAAAGAAATACTTATCAGAATAATGACTTTTATTTTTTTTTCCACTAGAGCAACACTGAGGAAAGAATTTGTACATACAGGGTTTGGTTTGTGGTTTTTTTATTCCTTAAATCAACCTTTACAAGCAAATTCCAATATACAGTATTTACTCTGAACTGGGTTGAAGACCAAAACCAATGAAGCAGATAGCTAAGGGCACCTCTTGTTTTAAGCTAGTATTGACCTTAAGATTTCACCGATACCAGATTAGGTTGGTTTGATTGTGGTGCTTTTACAATTGAGTAGGCAGTGAGAGCTTTTCCACAACAGCAACGGAATTTCCTTGTTAGTGTAAGTTGTAAGGCAATATTGAGACCTACAACCAAGAATTAAATCCACTCTGCTCATAAAAAAGCCGTATGATACACAGAAGAGCTATGGAAGCCAAATTCAAGAAGGGATTTCCATTTGTATGGCCATTTGCGTGCTGTGCAAAACTAGAAATACTTCTCACCTCACCCCACAACATGCAACCTACACAAGTACAACCCTTTAGAATGTGCACACGGTCATGACACGCAAAACAAAGGAACTCACGCAAATGGAACTGGGTTTTCTGGCACTGTTACCACAACTCAGTGCTTCATTCAGGGATGAAATGAGTTTCGCTGACTTGTGACGCAGTTCTGGTTGCCATGTCTAGTCCCACTGTCATGAGGTGTTAAGTTCAGGAACCCACTGGTTTAGGAACTCTACAACCAGTCTGGCACAGTTTTAGATATTCAGAGCCTCAACAATTGTTTGGAGAAACTCCAAGAGATAAGATTGCATTTCTTTTCTCAGGGAATACTTTTCACAGGCTATGCCAACAGCAGCAGGAACTGGAGGAATCTGGCTGCATTACCAGCATTCAAAAAATTCCACAGTTAAAGTCATTGCACAACAGAAATCACAGTCCACTATTAGGAATATTTTTAAACATGCTAGAGTGTGTTATTGGTCCTGTGACAGTGATGGGGAGATACCCTGGAAACAGAAACACTCGCAGGAAAAATCGGTTTCAAACTAAAGCCACACACAGCAGGAGACATCTAGATTATTTTAGGCACAACTCCAAGCAATAAAGCTCATTTAAAGTGCAATTCTGTTTCGCTTCTCTCGTTTTTATTCACTTGTAATTGCCTCTGCACACACGTCCTTGAACAGCAGTTTAATACTTGTGTGAATATTGCACAAATGAATGAGAAATCAAAAACAAAATAAAAAAACCCGGTTTAGAAACCTAACAAAATAATAAAACAAATCCTGAAGATATCAAACCCTTTAACTGACACATTTTGGTCAACCTGCACTAATACTGGTGACATCTCACCTTCCATAAGGTAGGTATATTATCTGAAAAGGCTTTCTTAATCCCACATTTGACAAACTCTACACTGCACCCCTCTTATTGATCTACTCACAAGCCTCATCCTCCACTGAAGCAAAGGTTCAAACTTCACTACATCTGCTCCCACTGTCCATCCACTGACAGGCTTTGCTCTTGCTCTGGACTTCCTATACGTGAAACAGAGCCTTCCCCAGTCAAATCGGAAGAGCCCAACCATGTAGTTGGTTTTAGAGGGAAGCAGCTGAATAGAAATACAAGGCTCTGGATTCTGTCTCATCATCAAGGATAAAATCCTCTTGTCTCCAGTTCAACATCTCGCCACTCTGTCGTGACAAAAATGGGGAAACACTGGAACAAATAATCTACTTGTGGTCTCCTTTAACACAGGAAAAACAAACCAACTCTCCGAATAAATATATGTTTTTGTTCTTCTAATTAAGAACTATGGTTCTATTCTTGCTTGTATGAAAACCCTGATCATCTCCTTGGTTCACTCCTGAATTTTCAGTAAAGGTGCAGACAGATATTTAGACTTTTAAATGTAAACATGATTTTATCATCACTAAGTCAGGCTGGTGAGATAAGAAACAAAACCAAAACTTCACGGTGAAATACCTCTGTCAATAGCATTAAGTGAAAAATTATCATTTTTACACAGATGTATATACAACCACAAACAAAAATCAGCTTCTCTTCAAGGAAAGTAAACATTAAAAACAAACCACCTTCCACAGAAATCAATATGGACCAGAAAACGAACCAGGAACCTGATCATTCCCTCCACAGGTTTTTTTAAAACTCCTGACAAACATTAATATTAGATGCCAGGAGTTTGTTTTGGGGAGCATACGAAGTCAGCTTTAGCTTTTTATCACAATGAAAAAATTGCACTGAAGACCATTTCATTCAGAGCTTTTCAAGGAAAGGAAGACTTCTCCCCGGAGAATAAGTGTCAGAGCACTCTTGTAGTTATTTGCATCCTATATCAACAGTAAAAACTAACAGTAGCTGCATTAAATTTTTCTTATATTGCCCTTGCCCCAGTTACTGGCAAGTTCTGAAGGACTCTTATTTCAGCCTAGCAGAAGCAGCTCCGAAACAGAACCTTTCCCCTACCCATTTTCCTTCCAGGCTTTGACTTTTTCCACTTCTTTGTCAGATAAAAAAAATCTGAAAACTTTCTCAGATATTAGTTATTATTAGTTAGAACTAAGAAATTCAGGTGAGATACGATGATAGTGGTTTTCCTTCTCTCGTTCAAGGTATCCTTAAGGATATCCTAGTTAAAGGGATTCTATTAGACAAGCTGATTATTGAACTTATTTATGAAATGTCTATACCTACTCATTTTAATTCTCCACAGGAAAATACTGTAATGTGTCAAAGTCCTATAGCCCAAGCCTAGAACAAACTACTACTGTGTTCAATTTTACTGACAGGAATGGATTTTGAGCTGTGCTGATTTTAAAACAAATTCAAAAATATTTTTAAAAAAAAAACAAACAAAAAACCCCAAACCAAACCAGTAACATGAAAAGACTTGAATGGGAAAGAAGGGAAGAACTCGAGATGGGACATAACGTGAAGTTTCTGGAAAGCTTCCAGTGGTTATGCATACAGTTACAGTCCCACAGTTGCACCACAATGGACAAGTAGTTCCAAGACCACTTTCAGAAAAAAGTTCTTCTCCTAGAGAGCAGAAAAATTGTAGGTTTTTTGCTTTGTTTTTCCCCCAAAGCTTGTCTCCCAGGTATCATGTATGCCTTTAGAATTTACACCCCAAAGAGAAAATTTATCAAAAAAAGCCCAAACCCAAAATACACATCTCTGAAAAAACCCCTCATTTTAAGAGTACCAGCTCTGGATTACAATACTATGTAGGATTGCTCAAAGCAAATAACTGGGTTTAACTCAGTCTTTTTTTTTTCCTCCTTTTTTTTTCCTCTTCAAATAGTTGCATTTTAAATACAAGTTTTATTTCTGTAAAATAGTTTCAAATCCTTACACGTGTGGCAAAGTCTGTGCAAAATGTCAAGTCAGGTACTTCAGAGCCTTTCAATATTAAAACACAATTTCAGTATTAAACACAATTTCAATAAATACAAGTAGCACAATAAAAGGTTTTAGAAAATAATTAAAATTCTTGTTGTACAACTTTGATGTAGGTGTTATGAACCCGTTATTCCCAGAGGCTCCCTCTATTTACTAAATTCACAAGAGCCTGTATTGGAAAGTTTTTCACTAGTATCCTTAGAACTGCATATACAAGAATCTACACGGTAACGTGTCTATCGAACACAAAAAAACCTACCATGATATTTGAAACAAATGAATGTTTGAGAGAAGATGAGTTTCACCCTGTGAAATCTGCTTATTGTCTTGTGAACTGTGAAAACAGTATAAATAAGGAACAGAACAACTTCAAGACTACAGGAAAAAAAAAAAATCCACTAAACCGACCAACACAACCCACCCTGACCCATCAGATTAAACAACATTAAATATGTCAGTCTTAAGATAAATACAAGGATTTTTTGCATAGGCCTCTGGAATACAGAGTCAGAATCATGGCCGATAAAACGTCTGCTAGTAAGTCTAAGTTTTCCACTGCTCTACTCTAATGAGTACTCAGAACCAGTAAGTTAAACTGAATCATAATTTAATCATCTAATAACTGAAATAAACGGAGGTAAGAAATTACTTCTGCCATCCTCATCCTGAAATACAGAGTGCACCATTTTGGCATTCACAGCCACCACGGACTTCAGTATTTGCTTAGTTGCTAGGATTTCTGGACCGTACAATCTTTAATACAGCCCTAGGATATGAAAAGACACTCTCAGGAGAAGCTGCAAAGATGCAAACCTTGGGACCTAACAGAATGGAGTGATCAAACACTAAAAAAAAATTCTGGTTTTAATATTGGCTGGAGATTTGCAGGCTGTGGATGAAGCAGCCTCAAAGGCTGTCAGGATGTAAGAAGTGTTTTAACCTACAGCATCGTTCAAAGAGGTGCAGGGAAGTCCTCAGTGTGTCTTTGGTTTAGGGAGGCGGGAATGCCAAGCTGAGGGCAAACCGTTTCCAGAGTGCAAAGCGGTGTTGGGTGTTTGTACAGGTTCCTTTCTCTGCAGCGCCAGCAGCTTTGGGCTATTTGCCTTCAAAGAGACGGTTTGAGGCTCTGGAAATCCCGCTGTGGGTTTCTGATTGCTCGCTTGCTTAGATTTAACAAAGGACACGGTTGGTGGGCGGAGTTTAGACATTTTCTGGCTCTGTTTACCCTTTAGGTTCTCCTGACCAGATGTTGGCTCTAGTTGGGTGGAACTACTCAACGGCAGAAGCTCACGTTCCTTGGAAGCAGTGGAATGGTTTGCAGATCGTGCAAGAATGGCCATCGTAGGAGGCACTAAAGCATTTGGGGGCTTTGCAATTCTTAAAGTCTTTGGCCGAGAAGCCTGGTTTGGGGGTAAGGGTTGACCTTTCACAGCTAATTCAGTCTGTACCTCTCTAGCATCAGCTCGAGTATAGGTCTGAGAACAGGAACAAGATGGTAACAGATCATCTTTATCACTAGTTAACTGTCCTGGGTCTTCAATATTTGTATTTCTCACATTTTCTAAATAGGACACATTATTGTCTTTCCTGTTTAACTCTATGCTCATTGCGGAGTTTGCGTCATTCAGGCTATTTGTGAGAGAGACGTCTGCAGCATTTTTATTCTGATGATTGCTACTGTCATGTGCACCACACTTAAGGTATTCACTGTGGGCCTCGATATACGGCATTTTTATTAGTTTTCCCTGGGCGAGGTCTGTGGAACTGGGAAGGCTGCTGGAAGGCTGTAGTACTTGAGGCTGTTAAAAAGAACGATAATATATTAGGCAAAGAAAACACCAGGAAGCATAATGAATCCACCGCGCGCTTACCAGATGCTTGATAAAGGCTGTTTATTTAAAATCAAAGCTTTCACTTTGACCTAGTGGGATGATTCATGGGATGCCTACAAACGTAACTTAAGTGAAAAAAATAATAATCAGCACCGAAATAAACAACAACAGAAAGACAAAGGAACCAATTAGTTTCAAAAAGGATGGATGAAAGAGGCATGGCTGATGGTTTCACCTAAATCTGCAGGACAGCACAATAGCAGCACATGGGTACTGATCAGTTCTCATGGAATTCCTTAATGAATATCATACACGCCTTTGCTTTTTTATTCACTGTATGCTCAAGTTAAACTACCTCAATTTTTCAGCAGTACCGTACATACAAATTTAGTGTTTTTTTCCTTGCCTTACTGTGGTTCAGAAATCTGACAGAGGAATGTTATCATTAGGCCACTGACTGGACTACAGAACTATTCTATCTTTACACAGGCTGATAAAGAAATGACCTTCAAAACAGCAGCACAATAGAGCACAGGAGAAGTTCAAGATCATATATTGAGAGACAAGGACTAAAAGTAACTTAATAAAGATGCTACATCTTATTCTACAATCTACTCAGACTTGTATTTGACAAGAGAATTGCTGATACCTCTTCTGGGTCATTTCTATTTCGTCTTTGTAAAAAGCCTTGCACTAGCTTCACAAAACCATCCTAGACCTGCAACTTGACATCTTGGAAAATTACTACAAACGTGCAATTTATGGCAAAACCTAAAATCTACTGAAACTACAGTTTCAGGCTTGGATCACTTTTTAAATTTTCTTTACAAATGAGGGGAACTGAACTACTACAAGTTAGTCTTATTCCTAAAAATCTTTAAAAAGTTAATGGCAATGAGAGAAATATCAGTTTCTCAATCTCATTGATTTACTAGCAGATTTTCTCTTTAGAACATACTGGGTCTACCTGAAAGCAAAAGCAATATCTAAGCTGAATCAGTGACAAAGCAGCATATACCACGTTCCCGTACAGATAATTCGGATTTTATGATTCTAAACAATACTGTGCCAAATTTTAATAGGTAAAAATAATTGTCAGAAAAGTTTTTCCTCTCACCTAGAAAACGTTTCTAAATGTCTGTCTTCAAAACAGCAGACAAATATGTGATCTGAGCACCAGAAACGCTGAATTTATATTAAATAATCCTAGTTACACTAATTAGCAGCATGAAAAATGTGCACATTATGGATGAAACTATCTTTGTGTGGCAAGCTGAGCTGAACTTCTGAAATACAGCAAAGCAGAATGCTACTCAAGGTCTTTTGACACAAACTATATAATAATTACACAAATACATATTTGAGCTTTTCCATTTGTACAGTTGGGGGGGTGAACATGCCATTAAATCAAAGGCCCAAAGCAACTTCGTATCTGGAAAGTCAGTAATTCAAAAGCAGAAAACACCTCCAAACTCAGAAGTTTGAAGACACTTCAGCTAAGATGTTTGCTAAGTTGTTTGAAGTCTTGAACTGTTTTCTGATTCTGCATTTCTCCTCAAAGTCTGTCCAATTATCACAAATATTAATTTTAATCTCTTCCTGACCACCCTACTAGTTACAAAACCCCAGCCAGCAGGACCAGTACTCAGCAAATTCCATCACAAGAAGGGGGAGATTGGAAGATCAAGAAGCTTTCCACTTTCTAGGCATAGCATCATGGAAGTCTTAAAAATAAAAAACCCAACCCAGTTTCTGTCTGCATTGCTTTGAGTGCATGTCTGATAGCACTTCAGGGTGGTACAGATCGGGACTCGGTGTCAATGCTCAGCAAACTAGTATTCTATCTGGATGCTCCTAAAATGTGAAAGTTGGTCTTAGAAACATTTTGAGTATGATGTAACACAAAAAACCCCAGAAACTTTAGGTCTCCTCAAAGTCCATTAGAGAAAACACTGTGTGCATGTTCCTTTTTAGGAAACAATTTTCTGTACTTCAAAGAGCTTCAACGACTTTCATGTACTGATGCACCAAGTAAATTAGCTTAGTGTATTTCCTATTTCTCTCAAGAAAATTGTTACATCATCCAGTGAAAAATGACAATATATGCTCAAAGAGGATTATCACTACTACAGTTATTGCGGTCTCCTCAGTTGTTCAAGCTTTGTGTTGGAAAAGTGAGACAAGTCTGTTAGACTGATGAAGTTACATCAGTGTGGTCACAGCAGGGATATTCGTTGCAATATACTACGTTTCAATTCCTCTTGGTTTTGCTTATTCTGTACCTTCAATCTCAATGGCCATCTCAATTCCCTACATGATCTGTGGAATGATATAAAGGCATCTTCTCCCTGCAGTATTTTGAGGAACGCAGGAAGTGAAGCAATGAGAGATCCAAGAACCGCATGCGTATCTCCCATAGTCATGCATCATGCACCGGGCAAAGAAACCCCAACAATGAAAATGCACGAGGAGGAGATGGAAAGAAATCTGAAGTTGTACTGTACCACGCTTTATCACAGAAGTAATGGACTAACTTCTCAACTCCTTGCCAATGGCATAATGGGAAAGCAGAGGCAAGAGAAAGACAAGGACAGTGATGTCAGAGGACCAAGACAAAACAATGAGCAATTGCCATGAGAGAACCACAATTTTTCACCATTTCAGTCACAAATGCCAGGGTCTCCACTGGTGGTTTTTAATCCACTTTCCAGAAACAAAAAGGTGAACAATAATAATATTTATGCAAAAATAATATTTAGAGCAAGACCTGCACAGGATAACTCAATCTTTTAACACGGTTCATCATCTCTTACACTTTAAACACTGTTTAGAACTGTAACTAGAAATCGGGTGTGAGATTACGGGAGTATGCATCAAAAATCCTGGCACCCATGCACACACATACATGTTTGATATCTAGCAATGACCAACACCGTAAGACGTGGCATTTATGTTGTACCCATGTTGCCCAGGGGTTAACAATCATCTTCCTAGCACCTCACTCAAGCTTGAAGAGGCTACAATCAACCACCATTTTCTTTTTGAAGAAGAGAGAAGGTACATAAACACCAATACATAAGTTTTTAATTTTCTTATCAACTCTGTCACTCCTTATCTCAGTGCCTTGGCTTTCCATAGGTCTTCATCTGCTGAAAGGCAACACTGGGAAGTTCTTATTTGCTACCTCTGGAAAACATCAAGATGGCACACCCGTAGTATCTGCTGTTCTGGATTCTTTTTTCCTCCCTTTTTCCTAGCCATATTTCAACACTGTAAAATAGGCTTCCACAGTATGGATTATGACTTCAAACAATGATACAAAGCATCCCTACTTTTATTTCTTTTTTAAACTATTCAACAGACCATGAAGGTAGTTAAATAACTGGTAATAGGCACAGCATTACTTTTTCTTCGTAGTCTGCACAGAAACCTGACCAAAGAAAAATCCTGCCTTTCTCTATAACAAATTAAAGAAGTTAATGTAACTACATCAGTTTAAACGATAAACAGAACACAGACATATGTGCAACAAATACGATCAGGGTAAAATTAAGTTTTGGTTGCAAACACATATATTTAGGTCCAAGAGAGATTTCTTGTGCAGTCTGCAACTACCCAGCTTGGAAGAAGGGAGATTTTCTTAAGAGACTTCATATAGCTGAAGAGTCATTTCTGAGCAAAAATATCTACATGTAAGGGCCAGTAATTAGTGATTCCAGGGCACCTTAAATTATTTGTCTCTCCATAGGACAAGATAATGTTCTGAAGCAATTCTGTTCTACTAACACCAACCCCTTGTAATCTTCAAAGAACTTGACTCTGTCTACACAGGACTGTAAGTTTTTATGGTGTTAAGAAACAAATCTAGAGCACTAAAGCTCCAGAACACAAATTTTATGGGAATAAAAATATAATTTTGTTCATTAAAAAACAAACAAAAAAAATCAATGTAGTATAATGAAAGAGTTCAAGAAATACCAGTCGCCAAATAATTTCCAAAGTTGTTGAAAAACGTGAAGTTAAGACATGTGAAAAACTTATTAGAAGTGCAGAACATTAAGAGGGATTCTAATATCTGTCCTGGACAACAGTAGTACAACTACATTAAAGTGCATAAACAGCTAAATATGAACAGTTTACAGATTTATACCCTCAATTTACAGTAAGTGATATCCATCAGCTATCAACAGCTTAGTAACTGAATTTCCAGTATTCACTAGTATAAGTTATTATTTTGGGTTTTGGATCCAGCATTTAGAAAAGAAACGTGCAATTCCAAGATCTCCAGACAAGGAATTCAGCCAAAGAAAAATCTGAGACCACTCCTTGTTCCCATCCCCTCCTCTACACCATTGCACAAGAACAACAATGCTGACTTTAGGGCTGTTTTCAGCTCACCACTTGCATCAGGACTCACTTTCTTCTGGCAGATCTTTAAACCTCTGAACTGAAAGGAAGAGGTAATTTGGGGAAAGAAGGATGCTAATGACTAATTCCACTGAGGTTTAAAGTCCATAATGGGGCTTTCCACACAGTGATACATCATTTATTTAGTAAGAATGCCAGTGAAAATGTCCATGAGCCTCCTACTTGATGTCATATTTTTATTCTCAGTACTTATCTTTGGATCCAACACAGAACAAGGAACACTCAATTGCAGGAAACAGTTATTTTGCTAAGCAAAAGGTTAATTCTATTTTAGATTACTGTCTTTACATTAAATTCTATGAATTACTAGTAGATTATCCAACCTGCTTCAATAATGGAAATTCACTATGGAATCCCTGAAGGAGCAGCTGGAGGAACCAGGTGGGAGACTGGAGAAATCAAGAGCCCCCAAACCATGACATTTATATGCTCCTCATATCCAAAAATGATCTTCATGTTAAACTCAGACTCTCTGCTGGCAGACAGCAAAGCAGTCAAGGCTGCTGACCCTTTATCCCAAGTCAGAAGATGTGACAATCAGCTCTAGGGGTTCCACATTCACTACACACACACAGTCCCATACCAAACAGCACAGGAAAACAAAGCACATCCCTCCATTGCACAGAGAAAAGCCCATGAAACAGACTGGACATTTGTGATGAGTTTTTTAACGAACGTTGTCAGAGAAACATCAAGAGAGTATCTGAAAAACAATTTATCAAGTACTTACAAGACTATTTTTTCCCTTTTGATCAACATAAATTGCTGCAATTACTTTCCAAAGTGCAGCTTACTCTGCAGATCTCTGGTGCCCTAAAAATTTTTCTGTGTTTCCATAATTTTTTTTTCCTGATTTCTTATCCAAATACCCTCTTGGGCTTTGATGCGCAGTCCAACATGCTGTAATTCCCAAATTACAGCACAGGTTAAAAATATAACTTCACCTTTATGGACTAGTTATATTTCTTTGAACAAGTTAACTGTTCATAAAGCAGTATCAAAGCACAAAATAAAACTTACCAGCTGCTATGCCTATGTAGGCATAGACAGTTTTAAAATCAGCAGACCCAAACCAAGAGAACAAATACACCTTACATCAGCCCACATTGTAGTTAGCATGTAAGGAATGTGAATAAATCATGCAAGTTTTGCAACAGCCACTTTGATGCGTTACAACAAATGCTGAGATGCAGTGGGTTGAAAATAAAAACTAGTTTTAGGGAAGCCATTCTGAAAAAGTTAAGAAAACTTTAAGGAGGCAATGAAAACAACGCTTTGCAACTGACATTTTTGATGGAAATATATGGAAATACATCCACAGATGGACACGTGCAGGACATGTACGCAGACAGGACAGTGTATTTCAGCTGTGGAAAAGTAAGGAGAAATGGGGCAAGCAAGATTTATGTTAAGAAAAGACTGGAAATGAGGATCTACTTGGGTTTGCCTATAGAATTGCTGATGCAAATCAGCATTTCATACTCTTATAAAAGCTATGAAGTGTAGCTGCTTATACACTGGGCTGGAGAAAGCACTTTGGTTCGCCACAGGGGATCATGGATGCCTGTGAACGTGCCTGAGAAAGGCGAGGATACTAGGAGAAGAACAGTGCGTGCAAAGGGGAAGTTTCTACTGGGACATAATGAGGGAGATGAGTGAGAGGTACAGACTCACTCTGTCTGCGGTGCGGCGGAACAGTCCGAGGGATGCCCTGGAATGAGCCCTGCCAGGGAGAGAAGGAGGGAGCAGAATACCCACCCTGTGCAGAAAGAGAGAGGGGGAGAAGTATAATAAAAAAAACCAGAACAGGGATAAACAAGACACCAAAGAGTCACAGCATTTTCCTTTTTTCCCCCCTCTTTTTTTTCTTTTTTCTTCTTTCTTCCATTTTCCTCCAGAAAGGTAGCATATTTCCCAGTCACTCTACTTTCTAACAGCAAATGTTATTTGCTGCTAAGCCCAGAGGAAAAATGACATTACAATGCTCTGAACTAGTCAGAAACCTTACAGACAGCCTCCATTTTTATTCTGTATATATACACATATTTCCATTAAAGACATCATTAAGGGAAAAGCATATGAGCTGAGCTTTTTACATTAAAAATGCAAGGCAAAAATTGCATTTTTACAGCTTCCAAAAATATTTAACAAATGCCTCACCAAGCTCTAAGTGCTTAACACTAACCTAGTGGAAAAATCAGTCAGCTTTAGTTTACAACAAAAGATTCCTAATGCACAGAAACAGATTTTCCAGCAAATCCTGGGGCTTTAGAGAGTCTACTTCATCTTTATTTTCTACTTCAGTAAGGCTGCTTTAAATCTTCACAACTCTTTTTCACAATTTAGCAATGGAAAACCTCTGCTTTTCCAAGTTCTGGAATATTTGGTGCTGAGAGTAACAATTGTCAATTTTGCGAGAGGTTTTCAAAAGACATACTGGACCAGTACCTAAACAAAATCACAACTCCGTGCAAAAGCAGAGGTGCAGGAAAGAATCCGCAACTTCCCAAATCCAGGGCCTTTGTTGTTTTACCAGAGACAACAATGAACTTGTGTCTGTATTTAGGAAGCAAAGCTTATTCTCTTCCCTATGTTCTGCTGTGATACCAAAGAGAAGAAAATGAGCCTTTCAGTAGATCATCTGCTGTTGCAGGGGCATGGGTGAGAACTCAGGAACTGGACCTCAGGGGTCAAATTCTATACAGTACGCATGTAAGAAATCCTTCTACAAATGTAATGGGTCTACCCTGTCAGTGCATGCTTGTACAAGCTTTTAGCCTGAGAACAGCTGACCAAAAAGAATGTTTCCCACTATATGATATGATCAGAAGTTACATAAAATATTTTGAAGATACTGTGAGGACACTACTCGAAAGAAATACCATATAACAGCAGTGAGACAATAGGTACCTACCTGCTAATTCTTACTATGCCAAATTTTCAAACTTTTTTTTCCAGACACTAGTTTTTAATCACATGAGTTTTAACCTCCAAGGATTAACCTAAAGTTAGCATGACTTCTATTTCTGTATATATTTACCTCTAAATAGAAAAAAAAAATCCCTAAAAATTCTTTCTAAAGAAAATAAATTCAGAGATGTTGATGATCACCTCAGGGTGGGTCATTTTTCCAAAAACATGATAGGAAAGAAATATGAGAATGTGACTTTAAAAGAGTAATTGTAATGTAACTCACTTATTTGCAGGGAAGAACCACAGAGTGATAAGAAATATCAGCTAGTTCCAGTGGACAGCAGAACTGCAATAAATTGCTTCATTTCACATGGTCTTAAATTCCTAACTGAAGTATTTTAGAAACTCATTTCCACTCACACTCTTTCCCAGTTTATTCTAGCACCTATTCTTCATGAAATACATGAAGAGCCTTTGTTAAGCATGTTTGTGGAAGCATTTAATCTTACTTCTTGAAACAGTAAATTACTTTGTTCCCATTCTGCTTTTTACCCTTAAAGAATCACCAGTGTCAGAGTAATCTGAAAGGTGGCTTGGATGGGTACACCCTCTGCTGGGTTAAAATCTGGCTGGATAACCGGGCACAGAGAATGGTTGTGAACGGTGTGTCAAGTGACCAGTGGTGTCTCACAGGGCTCAGTATTGGGCCCAGTTCAACATCTTTATTGATGACCTGGATGCAGGGATTGAATCTACCCTCAGTAAATTCATAGATTACACCAAGTTGAGGGAGAGTGTTGGTCTTCCAGAGGGGAGGAAGATGCTGCAGAGAGATCTAAACAGGCTGGGTCAATGTGTAGAGGCCAGGGGGATGAGGTTTAACAGGGCCAAGGGCAGGGTCTTATACTTTGGCCACAATAACCCCCTGCAGCTACAGACTGGGGGATGAGTGGCTGGACAGCAGCCGGGCACAGGGACCTGAGAGGAGTGATTGACAACCAGCTGAACATGAGCCAGCAGTGTGGCCAGGTGGCATGAAGGGCCAATGGCATCCTGGCTTGTATCAGGAATAGTGTGGCCAGCAGGACTAGGGATGTAACCCTCCCACTGTACTGAGCACTGGTGAGGCCTCACCTCAAGTACTGTGTGCAGTTCTGGGCTTTTCAATTCAAGAAAGATATTGAGGTGCTGGAGCGAGTTCAGAGGAGAGCAACAAGACTGGTGAAGGGACTAGAGGAAAGTCTTATGAGGAGAGGCTGAGGGAATTGGGGTTGTTTAGCCTGGAGGAGACTCAGGGAAAACCTTACCACTCTGAACTACCTGAAGAGAAGTTGTAGACAGGTGGGAGTCAGGCTCTGCTCCCAGGCAACTAGTGATAGCATGAGAGGGACTGTGACTGAAGCTGCAGCAGGGGAGGTTTAGGTTGGATGTTAGGAAGCACTTCCTCACGGGAAGGGTGATCAGACATTGGAATGGACTGCCAAAGGGGGTGGTAGAGTCCCCATCCCTGGAGATGTTTAAGGAAAGACTGCATGTGGCACTAACTGCCATAGTCTAGGTGATTGTGGTGATGTCAGGTCATAGGCTGAGCTTAATGATCTCAGAGGTTTTTTTCTAGCCTCAATAACACTGTGATTCTGCCATAATCAGGTTTCAGAATAATCCTGAAAGTTATGGTCACCATACTAAAGTAACCTCCTGATAGTCACCATTTTCGGTGACTGGTGGATCAGTGTTTACAGGAAAAAGCTGAAATAGCTACATATTCATCAGCTTATCAAGCCTAAAGAAGCAGAAAATGTATATGCCTCAAAGGAGTTTTTCCTCTCACTGCCAAGACCTCAATTATAATACGGCTTTACAAATCACAGTCTAGATAAAAGCTTCCTTTCATGATTCAGATCACATGTAGGAGCCACAAGCCTGATTTCTCCCACCCTGCACTCATGATTGAAGACCATTATATTAAACTGAACCAGAATGCTAACAAAGTAAAGGAATTATTTTCCTTAAGATTTTGGGTTTAGAGTGAAAATAAATACATTTTACTCTGGTGTCTCCTACTTTTTCAATTTACTGTAGTCCTACCTCAAGAAAAGAGTCTGTTAAAGAGTCCATCTTCTATTGTCAGTTACACTTATGTCACTAGATTCCAGATTAACAATAATTCCATACCAAGGGTTTCTTCTCTGCTTATACCATGTAAGGAAACAGAAATGCCTGTAGCTGATGAAACTGGGACCATTAGAACTGAAAACTGACTGCAGCAGCAAGCCTATGGCCCTCCTTTCAGAAATTCCATACTAAAGAGGTCATATGAGTTTCTGGTTGCTTACAGAAAGCCTAGAACTTACATATGCAAATGAAAAAACATTCAATAAACAGCCCCACACCCTCTGCCAAAAACTTTTCAGCTATGATTTATGCGTAAAAATCATAATCATGCTTCCTGACAAGCAGCATATTTTGAAATTGTATTTAGTGAACTTTCCTAATTCCTTCCATTTTCAGGGGAAACATGATATTTTAAAAAAATTTAGATCAAAGTTAACTTATCTCCGTAAATAAAAATACTGAGATGTTCAGTTTGCATATCTAAGTATTGTTATCCTACACACATGTATGTGTATGTATGTGTACCACATACACCTGTATAATATATAGAGACCCACACACATACAACCAAACCACAAGTAAAGGTCTTTTTTAAATTCTCTTCCTCAACCCAAATTTCCTTGCGACAAAGTGTCTTTTGGAGCAATACTGAGTAACTTCAAGATGCTGACCAGACTAAACCAGACAATTAAGCTAAACCACTAATTTTACCAAAATCAACTCACTTCCTCTATCTTCTCCACAGGTTGCTTCATCTAAAGCTCTGCAGGTTAAAACTAACTTTCAATGGTTACTAATCTCTTCTTGAAAATGAGATGGGGAATGAAAGGAACACAGAAACAACAATAACCACTAACGTAGAAACACCAAACAAACATCATGTAGATCACATGAAAACTTAGGAAAAAGAAACAAAACAAGAGCTCAAAAGCACAAAAGTAACAGGAAATGAGACATAATTTAGCTGAAGATAGACAATACAGACACATTCTGTACAGGAGATGTTGGAGCAAACTAAAAGCCACATAAGTTTGTGATCTTCTCATGCAGAAGACTTGGTCTCAGTAAGAAAAAGCTGTTGGTGAATATGTGGTGGTATTTCTATTGAAGCCTTATATCAAGTAACTCAAGGCAGGACAAAACTAACCAGACAATTTAACCCATTTTTAACCTTTTAGACATATCTCTTTAGGATTCTCTGGCTATAGCAGTGGTTTCAAAATACAAAGACTGACAAAAGCCTTGTTAACCATTCAAGGGTAATTCCTAATTATTATCATATAGTACTGAAAGCATTGTCCCTCCAACACCACAAGTATTAGTGTTCCATGAAGAATGCAAGTTTTGTGTAATGGAAGCAAATGCAACCCATGTAACAAGAGATGGGAATGAAAATGTCCTTGGTCAAAGTGATTTTCAATAAGTATTTTTTCAAATGAGTTAATAATTAATAAAAATATTAAAATTAAAAGTTAGCTTTTACACAACTTGGTCTAACTGTAGCTTCAGTAGTGAAAAGGGTGATTATTTTAAGAGAGACTTCTAAATTTTAATTACTTATCAGCACATAGTATCTCTTAAACGTAGCAAACCTGTGTGACAGCATAAGTGCTAGAAGTGGGGAATGAAACGCAGGAAATTGTCAGAGAAGGAATGGCATGTTTTACTCACAGAACTCTTTCTCCAGGAGGTTTGTGTAAATTTATCAGCTGATGCTTGACTTGCTCCCGTAGATTTTTCACTTTCTTTCTGGCAGTTACACCTAGTGGCCTTAATCAGCCCCAAAGAGGAAAAAAAATAGAGGAGACCGAGTTAGGAAGTAAGTTAGAATAATCTAATGAAATTAAACTCTGTGGTGCACCCTTGGCATTTTATTGTATATTTGGCATTGCACTTACAAGCTGGTGCTCTAACTGGTTGATTGTTTCATCCTTTTTCTTCAGTTCGTCTTTAAGCTGTCTGATCTCATTCAGCAAATCATCTGTCTGCAAAAGAACAGTGAGCAAAATGAGGTTTTCTATCAGGGGCACACCAAGCTAAAGCAACACCTCTACAGGACACAGGACGTCATATGTTCACAAGGACTGTCGATAACATTAGCACGTACTTTCCTCCTCTTATTCACACAGTGCCATGGGCTGCAGTTATACAACCTAAAGAGTGAAGAAGCTTGGTCTGGCGGGTTCCAACCACAAGTAAACAGAAGGAAAAGCAGCCAGGTGTCAGTGGAGTCTTGGATAGAATTTACCACATAACAGGGTAGCTTAGGGAAAACAAAGGGGGTTTATTAAATCCATAACTACAGAAAAAAGAAAATGGTTAAGCAAATTAGTGCATACAAACCAGAAACTCTGTCACAATGTCATTACACGTATTCTGAGAAAAAAAAAAGTGGGAGATTACTACTGTATCAGCCTTTGGTTTTTACATTAGAGACCTGAGAAGAGGCATGTAGGTCAGGCAGAGAGGGGTGTTACTACCTTCTCTTTTTTTCTTTCTATGAGACTTGTTAGGTCTCCCCATGAGTTGCACAACATGGTCTGCAGATGCCAGACACTGGCAAACTCTTAATCTCTTCAGTGTAGCTTGTTCAGCTAAATGCTGATCAGACAGCCTGATTCCTCAGGCTGGGACTGCATCCTTGATGCAGAAACATGCACCCAAGAACCTCTTTTCTTATTTCCAAAGGTTTAAGGGATTCTCAAGTCTTTCTGTTGCTTTCAGAACAAACAGTTGGTGCAGTATTCCACCCAGGGGCTGGGGCCAGGCTGGTGCCCCTGGGGTCTGTTTCTCAGCCCCCAGGCAAAAAGGAGCTATGGAGCCTGGTGGTCTAGCTATGTCCAGCCACCTCCCCCCATGCCAACCCTGAGAAGGAAGGGGGCCGAAGATGCCCCAGCGAGAATGTGCCTGCCCCCAGCACAGGCCATACTGCCTAGGGGTCAATGGGAGTCTCTTCAATGTAAAATGCATTTTACTGCAAGAAAGCACAAATCCCGTTATTTGAAAAATTTGGGCAATTTTCAAACCATAACACTTGGCTAGACATCTCTTTTTTAAAGGCCACTTTGAGGTGACTCCACTTAATTTGCAGGGAATGAATCAGCTGTGTTTTTAATGTAGTAACTCATGTTGTACAAGCAACTAACATCACGCAGACAAACATTCCAAGGCTTCAAACACTATTTATATTCCTCCTTATCCAACAATATACTGAAACTCAAAGGTTAACACTAAAATCATTAACATAAAATGAAACAAGAAAATTAATGGTTTAGAAACATAACTGACTGAAAACAGCACAACTGATTTCAATACATCCCAGTAAAAACTGAAACCGTAAAAGTAGTACACAACATTCAGAGACCAAAAACATTGGCAAATCTGCAAGAGTGCATTTTTTAAAGATAATCTTTAGGGGGTTTTTTCCATCTCAAGGTAATTTTCATCTTTCTATACTGATGTTACAATAAAAGTCTCAAGCAATGCTATAAAGCCTCACCACTGGAACAATGAAAGGATAACATTACAAATCTGTGACCACAAAGATGATGCTTTGATTTAGAAGTATCTAAATGTTTGACAGGTTTACGTTTAAATAGAAGAAGCAGGAGTTACTACTTCAGAGTCACACAGAAGTTTCTGGCTGGTAGGGGTTTCTTTCAACAAACAGGTTTGTATCTATGACCCTGGAAAGTAAATAATTTACCTTAAAAGTTGACTCTGGTTCTTGCAGTTCTGGGCTTGATGGGTCTGGGAATGAGAAATCCTGGAGCAATACACTTTCATCATTCTATTACAGAACACAAACAAGAACAAAAACTTGAATTAGCTGCTGAAACAACTCCCTTGCCGACTTGGTTTCAAGGATGGAGACACCTCCCCTCTCTGAGGACCTTGTTACAATGTTTGACCTCTCTCACCACAGGTCTTTTGGTTAACCTGATAAGAAAGGTTCCCTTGCTTGGTAGACTAAAATAAAATTAGATCACAGCCATCAGAACTAAATAACCATTGTAATGGAGCTCAACCCTGAGAAAGTTCCATCCAATTACGGAGGGAAGTCACAGATTGCACAACTCACTGTGTACCCCTGTGGTATGTTCTCAGGTCTGTACCACGATGTTGCATCAATCTTAGTGTGACACAAAATTACTGTACTTTCATGGAAGTGCAAGACCATAACATCCCATTTCCTTGATGTAAAAATATTTATTCAGCGTTAAAAAGATAAAAATAGTAAGAACACAATTCTAAACTACAGACAACTGTCTGTAGTTTCATTTAATCACTTAGACACAATTTTATACCTTGCAGATTTGTGGTGGCATTTTGCTTGGAATTTTTATTGCCTTCTTTAAGTTTATTAATTGTGAGAGCAGGCAAATTCCAAGGTTTATTCCAAGGTTTAGCAAATATTTCAGTTTCCACTATCCACCACACAGTTGTATCTGATTCAGAAGTATCTGCTTGTCTCTTCTGGGCAACAATGTCTCTTTTGAGCCAGCAATGTGCTCTTGTGGCCAAGAGGGCCAACAGCATCCTGGGGTAGATCAGAAGAGGGGTGGTTAGCAGATCAAGAGAGGTTCTTCTCCCCCTCTACTCTGCCCTGGTGAGACCACACCTGGAGTATTGTGTCCAGTTGTGGGCTCCTCAGTTCAAGAGGGATGTGGAGCTGCTGGAGAGAGTTCAGCGTAGGATAACGAAGATGATGAATGAAGTGGAGCACCTCCCTTACAAGGAGAGGCTGAGGGAGCTGGGTCTCTTTAGCTTGGAAAACAGAAGACTGAGGGGTGACCTCATTAATGTCTACAAATATTTGAGAGGTGAGTGTCAGGAGGATGGTGCTGGGCTGTTCTCGGTGTCATGTAGTGATAGGACGAGGGGCTGTAAGCTGGAAGATAGAAGGGTCCACATCAACCTGAGAAGGAACTTTGTGCCAGTGAGGGTGATGGAGCACTGGAACAGGCTGCCCAGGGTGGTTGTGGAGTCTCCTTCACTGGAGAGGTTCAAGACCCGACTGGATGTGTTCCTGTGTGACTTGGTTTACATGATCCTGCTGTGTCAGGGGGATTGGACTAGATGATCTTTCGAGGTCCCTTCCAATCTATATAATCCAATAGTGATTCTATGATTCTATGGCTAGAATGAGTCAGGCAGTAGCAGTTCTGTCTCTGTTATGAACAAGTTCTAATAGTGGTTTTTCTGGGATAATTTGCAAAATCATATCATAAAGCAACAAACATTATTTAATACAAAATATTTCTAAAATGCTAGAGGAAATGAGCTGCCATACAATCACAGAATCATTTACAGATTAAACCAAATAGACTTCTTTCATACTTACCTTAAATTCTGGGATTAAAAAATTTCAACATTGTTATTTTAAACAACTATTCAAACAAATTCAGAAACACAGAAGAAAAGCTGCATCAGATGGTCACAGTTATAATTGCAAAGGAGTAATCATAGGATTGGGAAAAAACCTCACAAACCAAGACAAATTATTTCAAGAAAAAGTATTTTACATAGCTTTTAAAAGCTCTACCACTGATACCTTTGGTTTACCTTTTATTCCCATTAAAGTGCATAAGTGGATCAATAAAACATTCTCCAGCAGCAGCAGATTAAGATGTAATCACTAAAAAAGTTCGTACGTCACATTCTCTGGGGATTTACACTTACACTGAGTACTGCAGCCCCATGCTAGAACATGACATTCACTAGCAAAACAACAACCAAGTCTATCTGCTTCAATTCCCTTACCTCAAAACTGACTCAATTACCTTAATACATACGATGAACACAGGACAAATGAATAAAAAGTCGGTTTTAGGGCTACCAGCATCCCAGTGTGAACTTGTTTGTTGTCATGCGCATCAGCAACTGTCTACAGCCATTTACAACTCAGTCACACTTCGTGGGAAGTTTTTGTGGATTTAAGCAGCAGACACTTAAGCTTTTAGCCATTTTTGCATAGTTCCTGTATAATAAAATGAGGTAACTACATGCTACAAGATGTGTTCTTATCTGGCTTACAGTATTAGAAAAAACTTTGGAATTGGAGACGGACACAAAACAACTTGGCAATCCTTAGAATCATAGAATCCTTAGGGATTGGAAAGGACCTTGAAAGATCGTCCAGTCCAATCCTCCTGACACAGCAGGATCATGTAAACCAAGTCACACAGGAACACATCTAGACGGGTCTTAAACATTTCCAGAGAAGGAGACTCCATAAACACCCTGGGCAGCCTGTTCCAGTGCTTCGTCACCCTCACTGTGAAAAAGTTCCTTCTCAGATTGATGGGGAACCTCCTGTGTTCCAGCTTACAACCATTGCCCCTCGTCCTATCACTACATGACACCGAGAACAGCCCAGCTCCATCTTCCTGACACCCACCCCTCAAATATTTGCAGACAACAGTGACATCACCCCTCAGTCTCCTCTTCTCCAAGCTCAAGAGACCCAGCTCCCTCAACCTCTCCTCATAAGGGAGGTGTTCCACCTCCCTTATCATCTTTGTTGCCCTACTCTGGACTCTCTCCAGAAGCTCCACATCCCTCTTGAACTGAGGAGTCCAGAACTGGACACAACACTCCAGGTGTGGTCTCACCAGGGCAGAGTAGAGGGGGAGAAGAACCGCTCTTCATCTGCTAACCACCCCTCTTCTGATCCACCCCAGGATGCTGTTGGCTCTCTTGGCCACAAGAGCACACTGCTGGCTCATAGTCATCCTGCTGTCCACCAGGATCCTCAGGTCCCTTTCTCCTACACTACTCCCCAACAGGTCAGTCCCCAGCCTGTACTGGTACTTGGGGTTGCTCTTGCCCAGATGCAAGACTCTACACTTGCCCTTGTTATAGCTCATTAGATTTTTCTCTGCCCAGCTCTCCAGCCTGTCCAGATCTCGCTGAATGGCAGCACAGTCTGCAGGGGTGTCGGTGACACCACCCAGCTTTGTGTCATCAGCAAACTTGCTGACAGTGCATGCCAATCCCTCATCCAAGTCATCAATGAATAGAAAGTCACCCTAAATTTAGTAATAGCTACATAAGGAGAGCAGGTGGTTGTGGTAGGAAAAAATCCACACACAAATTCTTTTCAAACACTTTTAGAACCATCAAGGACTAAAAGATTTTTCTGAAACCCACATATTTCTCTGGATGGGGGTTTCTGTGCTTGTTTCACCTTACAAATACTCAAAGAACTGACTGCTTTTAGCAGAGACAATAATTTTTATTTTTATAAAATCACTTTCTATTTAGTGATGGATCATCATTTATGAAGAATTGTCTCGGATACAAGTATTTAGTCAAGAACAGCCTAAGAAACACAGTTCCTACCTTTCAACCTGCTGTGCTGATTGCATATAGCAATTTAATCACCGTAGGTTGTTGGGCTTTGAGCTCTGTTGTTACTTCAGTTTATAATTCTGCAGGATTTTTAAAGGGCATACTCACAATCTCAAGAATTTCTCCAACATTCCAGAATCTACAGTATATGAAGAAACACAACAGTCCAACAGCCAAGCAACCATCTATACTTGTCAATTATATTTGCTGTTGTTTGTCAAATTCTTTGGTTCCATTTCTCAAGCACAGTTAAGTCACTGGGGTGAACTATTTTGTGGCTAAGAAAAACAGGTAACAAGTTGTATAAATTGCATCAATGATTAAGATAAACAAAGCTTTTCATTTTATTAATAAAATCTGCTTTTTCCTTATCTTCAGGCTCCTTAAAATATAGTTACACGTCTCTTACCTTTATCAACAGAAGAAAAACAGATAAGAACATGATTAAGAGGTACTTCAATAGGTGCACTGTTACTTCCTTACTTAAGGATTCAGTAAAAAAAATATGATGTGTTTACCTGTTCTGCACTTCAGACTTCATTTTTTGTTCATACCTCTCCATACAAATAAGCTTCTCACATCTGATAAGCTTTAATGAAAAAATGGAATTGCTTCTCCTTTCATGAAAGGCAGGTTGAAAATAACAATTTTTCACAAAAGCTGCCTTCCCCAGGAAAAAAAAAAACTTTAACAGTTCTGAGACCTGCTTCATGTTTCAGTCCTACTTAAAAACATAAGTGGATATTGGAGATAAGACAGGGTGGTTGCTGCCACTCATCGAAGGAAGTCACTGCAAAGGATGCTCAATCCTTGCCTAGATCCTAGGGGACTAGAGGATAGCAAATGTCACTCCAATCTTAAAAAAGGTTAAGACAGAGGGCCCAAAGGGAAGTCATGCTTGACCAACCTGACAGCCTTTTCTGAGGGCATAACCAGGTGGATAGATGATGGCAGAGCAGAGGATGTGATCTATCTTGACTTAAGTAAGGCTTTTGACACAGTCTCTCACAGCATCCTCACAGACAAACTGAGGCAGTGTGATCTAGATTTTTGGGTAGTGAGGTGGACTGTGAACTGGCTACAGGGTGCAAGTCAGAGAGTAGTGGTCAATGGGACAGAGTCTGGTTGGAGGCCTGTATCTAGCGGAGTGCCCCAGGGATCGGTGCTGGGACCGGTCCTGTTCAATCTATTCATTGATGACTTGGATGAGGGATTAGCATGCACTGTCAGCAAGTTTGCTGATGACACAAAGCTGGGTGGTGTCACCAACACCCCTGCAGACTGTGCTGCCATTCAGCAAGATCTGGACAGGCTGGAGAGCTGGGCAGAGAGAAATTTAATGAGGTATAACAAGGGCAAGTGTAGAGTCTTGCATCTGGGNAACAGGCTGCCCAGGGTGGTTGTGGAGTCTCCTTCACTGGAGAGGTTCAAGACCCGACTGGATGTGTTCCTGTGTGACTTGGTTTACATGATGCTGCTGTGTCAGGGGGATTGGACTAGATGATCTTTTGAGGTCCCTTCTAGTCCATAATGATTCTATGATTCTACGGGTCAGTACTGGGACCAGTCCTGTTCAATCTATTCATTAATGGCTTGGATGAGGGATTGGCATGCACTGTCAGCAAGTTTGCTGATAACACAAAGCTGGGTGGTGTCGCCAATAACCCTGCAGACTGTACTGCCATTCAGCAAAACCTGGACAGGCTGGAGAGTTGGACAGCCAGAAATTTAATGAACTGTAACAAGGGCAAGCGTAGAGTCTGGCACCTGGGCAGGAACAACCCCAGGTACCAGTCTAGGTTGGGGACTGACCTGTTGGAGAGCAGTGTAGGAGAAAGGGACCTGGGGGTCCTGGTGGACAGCAGGATGACCATGAGCCATCAATGTGTCCTTGTGGCCAAGAAGGCTAACAGCATCCTGGGGTGGATCAAAAGAGGGGTGGTTAGCAGAATAAGAGAGGTTCTTCTCCCTTTCTACTCTGCTATGGAGAGATCACATCTGTCCAGTTTTGGGCCCCTCAGATCAAGGGGTTCATGAAACTGCTGGAGAGAGCAGAACGCAGAGCCACAAAGATGATGAAGGGAGTGGAGCACCTCCCTTCTGAGGAGTGGCTGAGTGAAATAAGTCTCTTTAGCTTGAAGGAGACACAGGTGACCTCATTAATTTCTACAAATATGTGAAAGGTGGGTGTTAGGAGGACGGAGATAGTCTCTTCTCAGTGTCATCCAATGACAGGATAAGGGGCAATGGGTGTAAGCTGGAACATTGGAGGTTCACATCAATAAGAGAAGGAACTTCGTCACAGTGAGTGTGACAGAGCACTGGAATGGGCTGCCCGGGGAAGCTGTGCGGTGTCCCCCTCTGGAGATGTTTATAACCCTCCTGGATATGTTCCTGTGTGTCTTGGTCTAGGTGATCCTGCTGTGGTGGGGGGATTGGACTACATTTAGGAGGTCCCTTCCAATTCCTAATGTTCTGTGATTAAAAAAAAAAAAAAAAAAATCAAATGCTTCAGCTTATCAAAGATAACAATTATTTTTAAATAAGGATCGTCTAACATATTAGGTCTAAAACTTTAACCCTGGGCAGCAAGTTAAAGAAACTGAGGAACAGAAGGAAGGAAGACATATTTAAGATCAAAGGAAAAGTTAATTACTAACACTAAACTCAATGTTTAAGAGGCACTAATATTTAGATGTCTAACTCTGACTTTCCAAGCATTTGCTTCTTATAAAGAACTAGTGCTCCAGTTAAATGTTCAGTGAGAACGTTCACCAGCAATTCAACATCTCTCTGTAAATAATTTCAACTGCATTTAATGCATTAAAATGAAGTTATGTTTTTGACTCCATATAAGCCAGCATAACATTATTGCAAAAAAATCAGAGAAACTTATACTTACTGCAGTGAAAATTTTAAAAAATCCCCACAAGAGAGTTCCCCCTGTTCCCAATTTGTGTTTAAAGACCCATAAATGTTTATATATAATACATAAATAATTTTATATTCAGATATAGATTGCTGTGCTTGACAAAAAGCAAAAAATAGAATTGCTACATTTTTACTCATTTTTGTTATATATAAAACTCAATGTTATCACAAAAGGTTTAACACATAAAATGAAAAAATACTTCAGGCACTTTTAACACTTCAGTAAATAAGAGTATGAAATGCCTACGTTTTCCCCTTTCTAGGATCTTAACTTACTTTTGTGTTACTATTCACGCCATTTGATTAAAAGGATAATACACAATAAAGTAACCATTGAGAAGTCCAGTGCTGAGTTTTGGAAGCAGTAGGTCAAAACTGGGAGTGTTAGGTCAGGAGAAATACCAGGAAGTATGTTTGACAGAGCTTAAAGGAAAGAATGAGTCATGTCATAACAAAATTCAGTTACAGATTGAGATGGGGGAAATATGAAGCCTTTAGTAAGAGAACAAATTTGGGAGATAATACATATTAGAGGTGTTTCTTCAGTGAGTTTAAGCTGAAGGGCTATTGAGCAGCAGAGTTGATGCAGTCACTACTCAGACATTAAGTCACGCCTTCTCTCCCTGACACTACTCTTAGTTTGTTAACACCTGCATTTCTGACTTTGGAGATGTTTTGCCACTGACAGTGTTCTCAGTTGCAAATGCTGACATTTCTAACAGTCTCACTCATACCTTTAATTTAGCCTCAGGGCAAATTAGCTCTTGATTTTGCTGGCTTTGTTTTAGTGTCTCACTGTTAAGGCACAAACCAATTTTCATTCCATTATCCTGTTAGAAAACAACTGTAGTAAATCCAGTATTAAAAAGAACACATATTTTTCACTGCTAGTCTATATAAGATTGAAAAGAAGTCACATCAACTTGTTTTTAAGGTAGCAAAGGAATTTTAATAGGTGAAATGCTGTAGTAGGACATCCATACTGCCATGCTGAGACTCCCACAACTTGTAGAGTTTTGAGACTAAATGAAAAACCTCCTTAAAAAGCTTCTGACAATTTGGTGATTTCATACACTAGAAAGGTTAAAACTGAGCACTTCCAATAGAGATAATCCAGTAGGATTTGCTACACTGCTTGTCAAAACACACAGAAGAGATGAAAAGAGGAAAACAAAGCCTTAAGAAAAAACTGTTAATATCAACCTGCCGATGTAAGTTTGATCAATGGGATTGGTTTAAATTTAATAACTTTTTTTACTCCCAGATTCTTAAATCTTAATAAAAGCATGTCTTCACATCCACTGGGTGTTTTTATTTTAAGCATTATTTCCTCAGAAAAGCAGAACAATAACGTTTTCTGCAGTTGGTGAAGTGCTGAAAAAGTAGAAAAAGTGTTATTTTAAACAGCAACGAAAAGCACACATTGCCTTGAGCGCTGTAATTCAATGTATAAAGAAATGACAATAGCTCAAGGAAGTGAAGCAGAACCTGAGCCCATCTACACTCTGCAGTATGCTTTACTGCTTTGGCTTCTTTTAGACCACTCACCTGGTGCAGTAACCTCTTCAGCTTCAATAACTGAGTTTTTACAGCCGTGCAGTCCTGGACCATGTGTCGAAGGGTCATTTCATCAAGCACCACAGTACTCTCTGGTAAACCCACCAGCTGCGTGGAACCCTGGTAGAAGTTTGGTGCTCCATAGCTTTTCAAGTGTCCAACAGGAGATTCAAGGTAGGTTGATCCCCTAAAGAAACAATTAACACACAGCGATAACAAACTACAGCAGCGCAGGCAATATTTACATACTGTCACATGCAGCAGAAAATAAGTCAGATTATGTCAACACTATTTCATTTAAATGCCTGGGCTTTCCTCCCCACTTGCATAAATGTCTCTCAGACTAACGGCCACAGTGCCCTGAAACTAGTTGCTCATCAGGATAGTGAGATATTCTGTGATTTCTATAAACTCTGTCATTCAACACAAATCTATGGGAAACGCAGGATTAAATTTAACTGAAAAAAATAAGGAAAAAGCTGTCCACACTTAAAAAATGCAAGTGATAAGTCAGCGTGTTGTTTTTCCACAGAACATGAGGTAATTTAGTCAAGCATTTATCATATAAACACAAGTAACTAAACATGTGGATTAAAAGCCATAACAGAAATTAAGTTTTGAAAACTTGTTACAAATCTCAACAATGCTCCCAGTCTGATGCAAAACTGTTCAGCAAACATCTTGTATTTAGTAACACTTCAGACACTTCAGTGCCTAAACAGACTTCTCATCAATGTTTTAATTACCAGGGAGAAAGAGAGCTAAGTCTTACCTGTTCAAATCATTTTTACCATGAATGTAGTGATCAGTATGGCCAAGATGGTAGTGATCCTGTGTATTCCATCGTTGTTGTGGTGCTCTTTTCCAGAACCCTTCCTGATGTTGCCTGGCATTTCTGTCTTGTCTGTCATAACGGCTCATATTTTCACATTCCTCTACAGGAAAGCATAAAGTAAATTAAAGAAAAAATAACATTTGTCCCTAAGACCATATAAGTAAAATATTTATGATGTGCTAGCAACAGATGCAGTGTAAAATCTGTGGGATTTTTTTAACTGATTCAGAAAATGTTTTTTAGATCGTACAAGCAGACTTCTGTAATGATGTCACATTTTAACTGGCATATGAACTTCTTACAAGAGGAACTTGTAGCAGACACTACAGAAGTCAGTCTTAACAACATTTCTGGTTTCAGGAGGAAATCATTTGGAAGAGGTAGAGCTATAGGGAAGTGAAAATAAAAACCCACGAGCAGCTTTTTACTGTCTTTCTTACTAAGAGTATCCCGAGGCCTTTAAAAAACACAACACATAGAAAGATGATGCTTCATCTTTCTGTTGGCTCCAGAACAAAACAGTTTCACTTCTTAAAACATCATATATATGATCTCATCCAGTCATTTTGCTTGTTTTTCATATTGAGACACATTTAATCCTTATTTATCTGGTCACATGATTTAAAACAAGTGGATGAAACAATTTGTTTAAAACACTAACTTCTGCAAAGCCAAACAAATTCCACAAACTAATTAAGGGAGCAAAATCTGTAATTGGCAACAGCTTATAAACCACTAGAAACAGAGCCAAAACAACTGCGGCCTGCGCAGAGACAGCAAAAGAAAATAAAAGAATCATAACCCAGTTTTCTGCCACTGTGCTTTCTCCTTCACTTACCCAAGCAGCTTTTCCTCACATTGTCAGTCCATCACTAGGAGAATAACTCTACACAAGAGAATCCTGTATACATTCAGCTGCCTACTCAAGAGTTAGTAGTGTGTAAGACGCTAGTGAACAGGCCTTCCTTCCTGCTCCCTTCCCAGCCTGCATGGTGTTGGGAAGTGAGCCCAGTTTTGCCCTGTGATTTAAAACTGCCGTCCTCGCTCGCCAAGTACTTGTGGAGCTAGAACTGTTCCTATAAATAGCAGTGTCCAGAGTGAAAACAAGGAGAGTTTCCAAGGACTTGAAAAGTCTTAAGAGGCTGACATCAGTGAAGTCTCATACAAGTACAAAAAGAAGTGTTGGCGAAAAGTGCTGTTAAGTATTATTGTAACGTATCTACAACTTGGTTTTTATGACCTAGTTAAACAAAACATTATGTAAGAATAGCTTGTTTGCCCAAAGTCAGATAATTTATTTCTCTTTAGAAACATTGTTCTACTGCTGAAAACACAAACATTCCAGTGGGTCTGTTCAAAAGAAGCCCTCAATAAGTTTGTAAGTAACTTATTAGAATGAGTTCAGCTTTGGGAAGTGAAATTGAGACACTAAATAATGACACAAAGAACAAATATTACTTTTTTGTGTGTTTACTTAAGGGACAGCCTAGAGGTGGCCTTTGACTTCTTTTCAGATCCTCTTCTCTTGAAATCACAGAATTTTTACAAAACCAGCAATTAGAGCAGAGATACCCGGTTTCTGCCACATTCATTTTATATGGAAACACAACTTTTAAAAAAAGCTAAAATACTAGTAATTACCTAATATTGATCTCAAAAGTAGTATTCTTCTCCTGAACCAGGAGCAGACTCCCAGTCACAAAATACTTTCCAGCTAACAAACACTATTGATAATCTGCTGCAGAACAGGGAGTATATTTAAGTTTATTATATAGATGCAATTAAGAAAGCAGCAAATTAAAAAACATATTTGGTGTGTGTCTAAATTAAATGGTAAACTATACTTTTGTGACAAATGTTCACTTGTAAAAGGCACATACTGAACGCCTTTTAAATAAATAATTTGTAATGGAATTATTGATGCTGATGCAATTAAAGTTCTAAACAATTTAGGAGAGATTTATGCACCCTTTAAAATGCTTCCTTAGGCTTTTACCAGCAGAATTAGGTTTACCCTTATTGGAAGAACACCCTTCTCCCATTTCAGAAAATTCAAAATGTGAAAATTTAAAATCAAACACCTATGTGGGCTGAAAAGGTGAATACCACAGTGGTCAAGGAAGAGTTTTCATCCACCTTAAGGTTTCTGTTCCCTGAACTGTATAAATTATACTAGGAGATATGATTTTGTAGAAAATAAATTGCACTGTCCTTCACTAAAGTTGAAAAAAATGCTGTTCTGGTATTTTCAAACATGGCTGAAGCATGACACTAGAGGATTACCTTAAAAAACTGAAATTTAGTCAACTAAAATAAAGACATAAACAGAGTGCAATGAGGTTGCACGTGTATAAAAGGCAGTAAATTTCTGACTTTAGAGTTCTTCAGATGCTACAGTTGTGTTTGGAGGAACAGAAAGCTCAACATTTCCACATTTCATAAGAGTTGGTAGTTAAGGAAGAAACAATTTGAAGAATGGGTTGGCGTACTAACGCAGAATGGCAGGGCTGTTGGAACTAGATAATGTCTATGGTTCCTTCAACCTAACTCCAAACATCTCTGAAGCCCATAAAGCATTTTCACAACAAGACAGCTCAGCTAATGTACTGACCTTTGACATGAGGTGGGTCCTCAGGTAGGTCCACATCAAGCATGAGGTCATCATCTTCCAGATCACATGAATCAAGATTGTTCAAGATATCCTGTAAGAGAGAAAACACATTTCCTTCACCCTGCAGCCACAGAAAGTTTGTTTCAAAGATGTTGGTATTTGCATTGCACACAAATCCAACGTTATAAGCTGCCTCTTCTCTTAGAGGCCAAGATAACCTATCCCAAAACCACTCTAAGACCAACAACTGTCACAATTCTAGCAATATGATAAAACAATAGTGAAACAAAGATGGATTAAAACATCGTCATCTGCGTGATGCTATGGAACACTCCAGAGATTTTTCAGTTCATTAATAACCCTCCTGGATATGTTCCTGTGCGACTTGATCTAGGTGATCCTGCTGTGGTGGGGGGACTGGACTAGATGATCTTTAGGGAATCTAAAGATCAAATTTTGTTTGTCCCTTCCAATTCCTAACAATCTCTGATAACATGCCATTTCTAGTACTAAGCTCCACTGCCTTTTGTCTCTAAAGCTGTATGTAAAGGCACTAACAAACTGCCATGATGCACTGATGTGTTAACAGCTCATGAAAAATGCTGTAATATGTTAGTAATACATGGAATTACACATTATGTACATTAAGTCAGTTATATTAAAGAAAAAGCACTTTTTAAAACATGAGAAATATAAAGGAAAAGTAGCAATATGTAAGGCAGGATATTTTGCTTTAGTTATATTTCCAAGTGCTATCTCAGTTACTATGTTACATACAGTTTTCTAAGCATTTACAAGAAAAAAAAACCCAGAAAAACCTACATATCAGGGCATCATGAGTAATAGTACAAAGCCAACCACTGAAAAGCCCCACAGAGAAACAGAAACCATTCAAAGTAATTGTGGATTTATCATTTGAGAGAACAAACTGTTTAGATTTTCTCCTATTTGTTTCCATTAATTTACATGTTTTCCCCAGAACTACAAGATTTGTAACTACCATGTACTTGTAAACAATTCTCTAAAATGGAAGCGTGCTTCAAAGGCCACTTTAGGTTGTTAGCGGATAAACTGTTTCTACTCCACGCTTTGATCTTCCAAATGAGTATGAGCAAGCATTATCACGTTCTTAATAAGTATACCAAATTAATTACAAACAGCAGCCACAAAGGCATAAGAAAGTTGAAAACATCTGCCATTGCTGTGCAAAAAGGATTTTAAAAAGCACAGTGTAAACACACGTGTATCACTGTTGACTAATAAATGCAGAAAAGCAACTTTACCACCAGGAGGTACAAGGTCCAGCATTACCTGAGAAGGTCAGAACCTGACCATTGGAGATGCCAAACACACTTATCTGTCAACAGCAATGTGTCATTAGGCATCTCTAATTACACATGCCTTCGGCAAACTGGGGCATCTCCTTGCTAGAAAACCTAACCACGAGTGGGAAGTCACATGTGAATTCACTCCGAGTGTTTCCCCATTCCTGGGAAATGGGATAGGAAAGGAGACGTAATATTGTCTTGGAAGAGATGCAAAATTAAGTACAGGTTCCACAGTATCACAGATGTTATGTGCAAAAGCTGTATTTACACACTTCCACTGTTATTCTTGCTACTGTCTAATGAACTCAAGTTAACTACACGTCAGTAACAGTACTAATAACTAGTCCTTAACAGCAATTATCATCATGAAGTGGTTCTGGGCAATGAGCTCATACAGAGCAGAGAAGAAAAAAATTCTTCAAGAGTGCACCAGCTGCAGCCCTACAGAATATTACAGGTCCCAGGGACTATTCCAAGTTACAGGGAGAGAAGAATGCTGGTTTATGCATAAGGAGATGGAAAAAGATTAACAGAGAGGGGAGGGTAAGGGTGTCAAAAATTACACCTAATTTAGCAAGTTCACCTCAATATTCTGCAGATTCTCTCTGCAGTGACTGCCCTTTGGTGCTGTCTCTCACCCAAGGTTCACCAACAGCTCACCTACAACTTGAGGTTTTTTCTTTAGCTTTTTGGATGCACTGAGTTCAGAGTATCTTTCTCAAGAAGCATAATACTACCAGATTCTTAAAAGCAGTACTTTGAAGCTTAAAGTATTGTAGAGTAGGTACTTTTGCTGAAGCGGAACAAGTTGAAAGTCCAATATAAATTCACATCTGTGATAACGGAGAAACAAAAGACTCCTATTTGTAAGTTGGCTTTGCTTGGAAAGCAATTGCACTTAAGTAGCCATCAACTGTTAGTGAATGTTAGGAATATTTTACCTTCCACCACAGCTCAACATCTCAGATCTCATTAATTTGTTCTACATTTAGAAAGCAAACTGAGAAAGGAAAACAACCAGTTATTTTTGTTATTGGTTTAGGTCTGGTTTCCAATAATTGATCTTCTGAAGGGCAGCTAAAAGATAACTGAAGAAGTAATTCTAACATGGTCTGAGGTTGACAGAAGACAGTAGAGAGACTTTCAGGGTCTTTTTCAATCCTATTTTCAGCATTTGACAACATCCCAGGTAGAGATAAAGAAATAAAAACTCAACACAGTGTCCAAAAAGATAACGTTAAATAAGGAAATCTGTTCTGAAAAACCAAGATAGGTTTAACTAGTAGATATAACAGTCTGAAATACAGATTAATGATTATTGACATTTTTATAAAGGCATTGCATTTTCCACATAGTTTTACTGAAAGCAGATAGGAAATTATTATGACGTTATTACCCAGTAGATCTCAAGAAGCAGCTGTGCTTGATGCTTTATTTATTAACAAAATCACATCGAAGACTGTGTAAGAGATCTGAAATTCAGTGTGATGAAGTGAAAGAAGAAAACAAGAAACATTAACCATTCTCTTGAGATGTAAACTCATCCAAAGGCATGTTCAATCCTTGACTGCCATCTATCCTCCAGCAATGAACCAGCCCAAAAAAGAAACCAGACAAAAGCATTCAGACCATCCTTCTGCACAAAATTTTAAGAATGCTTCTAATTTTTTTTTTTAACAGGCAGATGCTCTTAACTAGAACATTTAAGACATTAAGTCTACTCTTCTCTCTGGGTGTTCATTTGCATGCTCAAAACTGTTAGACAGTTGGTTTCGTTACAGTAAGGAAAGTAAGTGAGACTTAAAAATCCAGCAACGCAACCAGATGAAGAACACTAGAAGAAATCTGAAATCCTTCTGTTGGTGAAAGGTGATGACAGAATAAAAAAACAACACTGAGGAGTAGCTGTGAACTCACAATAAATTCAAATACTTTTAAGCAGTTACAAACTCATACAAGACACATTGTTTACAAGCTGCTGAAATAGAGGCAGAGCACAACAGCACTAGCCTCCTCAGCTTCTCCTCACAAGGGATGTGCTCCACTTCCTTCATCAACCTCATTGCTCTATGCTGGACTCCCTCCAGCTTTGTGTCATCAGCAAACTTGCTGACAGTGCACCCTAATCCCTCATCAGTACACGTGGGTGCATCCCATCTGGGCCCATGGATTTATGTACATCCGGTTTACTCATCCCTAACCCAGTCCTCATTGACCAGGGAAAACTCTTCTCCTGTCCCAACTTCCTGTGGGGCCTCAGCGGTCTGGGGCTTGATATCAGTACAGCCCCCAGAAGTATAGACAGAGGCAAAGAAGGTGTTCAGTATCTCTGCTTTCTCTACATCCTCTGTCTCCAGGGAACCCACCTCATTCAGCAGGGGGCCTACGTTGCCTCTAGTTTTAGTTTTACCTGCCATGTATTTGAAGAAGCCCTTTCTGTTGCCGTTGACCTCTCTTGCAAGGTTTAATTCAAGGAGGACTTTGATTTTCCAGTTGTGTCTCTCACCAGAGCCTTATAATCACCCCAAGTGGCCATCCCCTCCTTCCATGACCTATAGGCTTTCTTCTTCAGTTTGCTCAGCAGCTCCCTGTTTAACCACGCAGGTCTTCTGGCTCCCTTCCTTGACTTCTTTCCTTTTGGAATGCTCTTTTCTTGCACTTCAAGAAAGTAGTTTTTGAATGTTAACCAGCTACCCTGAGCTTCTTTACCTGCCAGTACCCTGTCTCATGGGATTTCCCCTAGTAACTGCTTGAAAAGGCCAAAGTTGGCCCTCCTGAAGTCCAAGGTTGTGATTCTGCATCTTTATCAGATTCTAGAACACAGGATGAAGATGGGACAACAGTATGGAACCTGGACATGACCTTCAAGAGTTTAAACAGCTGATTGTCAGCAGCATCAGCTTCAGGTAAGTGGCACATGGGTGGATGCTAATGAAAAACATGCCTGGAGGCTGACATCTGTGTTAGCGATTCTGGGGCTGGAATCTATGTCTCAGCAGAAAGTTTGAATCAAAGTCCAAATTACTCTAATATACATAGGACAAGGTTTCGCAAGACTAGAGCTATTATACTTATTAAACATTGTTATAACGTAAGAATAATGCCTTCTCCTTCCTTTCAACCTCACTGAAGTTCTGTGTAGCTATAATCACATAATTAGCTGTTCCTGTACCAAAGACATTTGTCTCTGCAAATAAACAATTTTAAAAAAACCCAACTATAAATACAGTTAGAAATGTGTGCTGATTAATATACGGAGTCAAGTCAGAACAGCACGGATCCAGGTGAAACCATGCTTTGCTTTCACGACCACAGCAAATTCAGACCTTAAGGCAGCATCCAACTCAAGCACACAAACTAAGGAAGCAACACTGGAGCACACAATGCAATTATTTCCATTCCCTTCATCTCTTGTTAACCTGGAGACACAGACCCTAACAAAAAAAGGAAATGCAATTAGTCAACGCTGTCAAAAAACTCCCAAATGTCTTTTCTAAACCCTGCCCTCTGCTTTAAGATCCTTCTTGTTCTTCGCTGACCCACAAACATATCAGCAATGTGATACAGACTGATGACAACCCCAAGTATCACTGTTCATTTTTAACTCATCCATCATTCTTAAAAATAGACAAACTCCTTAAGACCCAAAGCGTGGCAGACCAGTGGGTGGGGGGTACTTTTACTCATCAATCATTTTCTCTATGAATAGTAAATATGCTCAATCTATGAGTTAATAAAAATATTTGGTTTATTCTGTATCTTTTAGGGTGGGGGGGTATAAAGAAGGAGATGAATAACACACAGGTCTCCCTGACTAGAACATCCTTGCTATTGAAGTATTTTACTATCAACTTGCAGACAGAAGGGCAAATAACAAGAATGGTGAGGGGAAAAAAAAAAATCTTAGATGCTGAAAAGGTAAGGATGTCAGTAATGGCTTAATTACAGATGCCATGAAAAAAATCTGAACATATTAAAGAGTCTTCGCTTCAATAATAAAATTAGTTGCATATATATTTGTTCATATGAAAAACGTTGATTTTTAAATCAAAGCTTTGTTTTGTCTTTTTCATTTCCCTTCAGCATCTTACAGTTTTAAGACACTTTAAACATGAAAAATGACAAAAACTATACATAGAATTGTCTAAAAAAAAAAAATCAAATTTCAGCCAGCTCATTAGACGCAAACTGCTTTTTATGTGCTTATTTTAAGTGGTTTCAACCTGAAGGGCTCAGTTCAAAGCTGCTTTTTAAAGAGATTTATAGCAAAAGGAGCAATAACTGTTGAAAAGAGATTCCATGTTTTATTCCATATTTTTACATTATCTTAAGCTTACTTACATTTGTATTTGTATTACAGCTGTAACAAAACAGTCCAAAATTCAAACTGAGGTTCTCAGAGAACAAGAACAATGGCTGGAAGTCAAGGAAGGGAGCCAGAAGACCTGCATGGTTAAACAGGGAGCTGCTTGGTAAACTCAAAAGGAAGAAGAAAGTCTATAGGGGATGGCCACTTGGGATGATTATAAGGCTCTAGTCAGTGGATGTACGGATGCAACTACAAAAGCAAAGTCCTCCTTGGAATTAAACCTTGCAAGAGAGGTCAACGGCAATAGAAAGGGCTTCTTCAAATACATGGCAGGTAAAACTAAAACTAGAAGCAATGTAGGCCCCCTGTTGAATGAGACAGGTGCCCTGAAAAAAGAATGCAGAGAAAGCAGAGATACTGAATACCTTCTTTGGCTTTGTCTATACTTTTAGGGACTGTCCTGATATCAAGCCCCAGACCAGTGGGGTCCCACAGGAAGTTGGGACAGGAGAAGAGTTTTCCCTGGTCAATGAGGACTGGGTTAGGGATAAGTTGAGTAAACTGGATGTACATAAATCCATGGGCCCTGATGGGATGCGTCCACAAGTGCTAATGGAGTCATTGCTAGGCCATTCCATCATCTTTGCTAAGTCATGGGGACCAAGAGAGCAGAGGTGCCTAGAAACTGGAGGATAACAAATGTCACTCCAATCTTCAAAAAGGGCAAGGAGGAGGACCCAGTCAGCGTCACCTCCATCCCAGGAAAGGTGATGAAACAATTAATCCTTGACACTGTCTCTAGGCACAGCAAGCGCAAGATGGTCATTAGGGACAGTCAGTATGGCTTCACCAAGGGGAAGTCATGTTTGACCAGACTGATAGCCTTTTATGAGGGCATAACCAGGTGGACAGACAATGGCAAATCAGGAAATGTGGTCTATGTTGACTTCATAGAATCATTAGGGATTGGAAGGGACCAAAAAAGATCATCAAGTCCAATACCTAATCTCACAAGAGCGGAGTAGAGAAGGAGAATCACCTCCCTCGACCTGCTGGCCACACTTCTCCTAGACAGCCCAGGATCAGGTTTGCCTTCTGGGCTACAAGTGCACACTGCTGGCTCCTGCTGAGCCTTTCATCCACAAGCACCCCCCAAGTTGCTCTCCTCAGAGTCACTCTCCAGGCAGTCGCTGCCCAGCCTGCATTTGTGCCTAGGATTGCCTTGACCGAGATGCAGGACCATACACTTGGTCTTGCTGAACCCCATGAGGCTGGCTTGTGCCCACCTCTCCAGCCTATCCAGGTCACTCTGGATGGCATCCCTTCCCTCCAGAGTGTCTGCTGCTCCACACAGCTTGGTGTCATCAGCAAACTTGCTGAGGGTGCATTCAATGCCTCTGTCGTCGTCACCGACAAAGATGTTGAACAAGACTGGTCCCAGGACCAATCCCTGAGGGACACCACACTCTCCCACAGCATTCTAACAGCCAAACTGACACACTGTGGTCTGGATGTTCAGGCAGTGAGGTGGATGGTGAACTGGCTGCAGGATAGAAGCCAGCAAGCAGTGGTCAATGGGACAAACTCTTGTTGGAGGCCTGTATGTAACGGAGTCCCACAGGGATCTGTACTGGGACCAGTCCTGTTCAATCTATTCATTGATGACTTGGATGAGTGATTGGCATGCACTGGCAGCAGGTTTGCTGATGACATAAAGCTGGGAGGAGTGGTTGACACTCCAGCAGGCTGTGCTGCCATTCAGCAAGACCTGGACAGCCTAGAGAGCTAGGTGAGAAGAAATTTAATGAACTATAACAAGAGCAAGTATAGAGTCTGGCATCTGGGCAGGAACCAACCCCAGGTACCAGTACAGGCTGGGGACTGCCCTGTTGGAGAGCAGTGTAGGAGAAAGGGACCTGAAGTCCTGTTGGACAGCAGGATGATCATGAGCCAGCAATGTGTCCTTGTGGCCAAGAGGGTGAACGGTATCCTGGGGTGGATCAGAAAGGGGGTGTTTAGTAGAATCATAGAATCATTAGGGATTGGTAGGGACCCCAAAAGTTCATCTAGTCCAATCCCCTTGCCACAGCAGGATTACCTAGACCAAGTCTTAGAGTCAGTCAGGGTTATAGAAGGGACCACAGGATCATAGAGTTCCAACTCCCCTACCATGGGCAGGGACACCCCACCCTAGATCAGGTTGGCCAGAGCCCCATCCTGCCTGGCCTTAAACACCTCCAGGCATAGGGCCTCAACCACCTTCCCGGACAACCCACTCCAGGCTCTCACCACTCTCACGGTGAAGAACTTCCTCCTGACAGCCACACTAAGTCTACCATCTCCAGCTTTGCTCCATTCCCCCTAGTCCTGTCGCTACTTGACATCCTAAGAAGCCCCTCCCCAGCCTTTTTGTAGACCCCCCTTCAGATATTTGAAGGCCACAAGAAGGTCACCTGGGAGCCTCCTCTTCTCCACACTGAGCAGCCCCAACTCCCTCAGTCTGGCCTCATAGGAGAGGTGCTCCAGCCCTCTGATCATCCTCGTGGCCCTCCTCTGCACTCGCTTCAGTGCTCCAGAACTGGACACAGTACCCCAAGTAGGGTCTTATGAGAGCAGAGTAGAGGGGGAGAATCACCTCCCTCGACCTGCTGGCCACACTTCTCCTGATGCAGCCCAGGATCCAGTTTGCCTTCCAGGCTGCAAGTGCACACTGCTGGTTCATGTTGAGCTTTTCGTCCACAAGCACCTCCAAGTCGCTCTCCTCAAGGCAGCTCTCCAGCCAGTCACTGCCCAGCCTGTAGGTTGAGCAGTTCTTCCCTCCCTCTACTCTGCCCTGGTGAGACCACATCTAGAGTATTGTGTACGGTTCTGGGCGCCTCAGATCAAGAAGGACACAGAGCTGCTGGAGATAGTCCAGCCCAGAGCCACGAAGATGATAAAAGAAGCAGAACACCTCCCTGCTGAGGAAAAGCTGAGGGAGCTGGGTCTCTTGAGCTTGGAGAAACGGAGACTGAGAGGTGACTTCGTTAATGTTTATAAATATGAGAAAGGTAGGTGTCCAGAGGACGGAGCCAGGCTTTTCTCAATATCATCTAGTGACAGGACAAGGGGCAACGAGTGTAAGGTGGAACACAGGAGGTTCCATATAAATATGAGAAGGAACTTCTTCACAGGGATGTTGATGGAGCACTGGAACAGGCTTCCCAGGGAGGTTGTGTTGTCTTCTTCTCCAGAGACTTAAAATCTGTCTGGCTATGTTCCTGTACGACTTCATCTAGGTAATCCTGCTCTGACAGGGGGATTGGACTAGATGATTTTTTTGGAGGTCACTTCCAATTCCAAATGTTCTGTGAATCTGCGAAGAGGATGTACAAACAAAAAATGAAGATGGGTAGAAAAAACTACTAGAAATACACAATCTGCAAGTCTAAATTCAGACACTCATTTGAGAAATCAAACTGGCAGTTTTAAGCTAGGGTAATTTTGAGAAGGGAAGTATTAAAAAAATTAAGGCAATTAGAACTAAACTGCTTGTAAATAGCTAAATTACTATAGCATTGTTTAGTTAAATCACTGATTTCTATTTTGGCAAGTTATTTTCTCCTTCTCTACAAGAAGCAGCACATTTCAGCATGTTTCCTTTTGCCTCTTGGGAAAAAAAAAAAGCATCTGTCTAGTTTGAAAAACTGATTCAGAATCACCCTTTTCCTGCCCCCCCTGCAAATAAAGAAAAAAATGGTATTTCAAATATTATTCAGTTCAATTTTTCTCTTCGTCCTATTTTACACTAAGGTTAAAATTCTGACTATACCTCAGTAAATGAGCAAACAGATTAATTCCAATGATGTCCAGATTCCATCCTTAAAGCAATTAAATTTTGAGCAGAGCAGCTAAAACCCATCTGCCTCTTCAAGCCAGGTTTCAATCATTCATAATCCCATCTCCTTATAATTACACTGATGCTCACTCTGTATATACACAAAACACTGCCTTTAGCTGAGTAAAAATCAGCATAGTACAAACATGCACATTATTAGTAGAGCCTAAAGAAGAGGTCAGAAGACTTGATCTCGTCTGCTTTTTTTTCTTTCTATGACAGCTTCTTAGTACCTTATAATACAGAGAACACTCAAAACAGTCTTCAAAAAAAGCAAAAAATAGGTTTTTGTTGAGGAAAAAACCCATTTGCTCAAACAAAATTG
Source organism: Rhinopomastus cyanomelas (assembly GCA_013400115.1). Taxonomy (NCBI): domain Eukaryota; kingdom Metazoa; phylum Chordata; class Aves; order Bucerotiformes; family Rhinopomastidae; genus Rhinopomastus; species Rhinopomastus cyanomelas. The sequence continues at coordinate 37,353 of VXBP01000951.1, read as the reverse complement.
GTTTAAAGTAAAACAACAAAACAAGCCAAACCACACCACAACTTATTCTCTAGACAGTACTAAAGAAAGAAACCAAAGCTAGTGGGATATTTGCAGTTGGGATTTTCACTTCTTGCAGACTACTAAAATAACACAAATACTACTAGAAATTGTAGTCTCTGTCAAAAAAGGACATAACAGCAAATAAAAAACAATACACTGTTTTATCCTATTTGAAATGTAAGAAAGAACTTTGACTTTCTAGAAAATAATCAAAGCTTAACTCTGAACAAACACATCTAGAGTTTGTGTTTGTCATGGGTCTACTTAATACAATGGACAGGAGAAAGCAAAACAGCTCTAGACAACCCTAACTCCAGGTTGTCATTCCAAAAAGGTAAGAGTAAAATCTCATTTGTTTCCTGCACACCCAGTCCTGAGCACCTGTTTTGACGATCTTAGCAGCAAAGATCAATTTTTCAAAGGCTAGAAAGGTAGGAGTTTGGCTTGTACAATGTTAACCCATTGACTTGCTGCCTTCAAAACTAGAGATACACCAATGCACACAGCACGGGGAATAAGGAGGAGAAATTCGAAGTGGTCAGTCAAGTGACTACAGACTGGCGGCAATTACAGAGACATAGTGGGACAGCTCCAATGACTGGAATATGGTCATATATTCCTTCTCAGGAGGGACAGGTCAGCAGGGCAAGGTGGTGGAGTAACTCTTTATGTCAAGGAGCAACTGGGACGTATTCAGTTATGTCCAGGGCGGATGAAGAGAGAGTTGAGAGTTTGTGAGTGCGGATTAAGGGGCAGGCTGGCACAGGTGACACTGTTGTGATGTCTATTACAGGCCTCCAGATCAGAATGAGGAAGTTGATGAGGTCTTCTACAGGCAGCTGACAGCAGCCTCACAGCTACAGGCCCTGGTTCTCATGAGGGATTTTAACTACCCTGATATTTGCTGGAAGTCCTGCTCAGCCAGCCACCCACAGTCCAGAAGGTTCCTTCAGTACATTGGTGACAATTTCCTGATGCAAATGGTGGCCACTAAGAGAGGAGTGGTGCTGGATCTTGTACTCTCAAACAAGGAGGATCTGGCTGAAGCAGTGAAGGTTAAGGGCAGCCTTGGTTGCAGTGACCATGAGATGGTAGAGTTCAAGGATCTCATGTGGCAGGAACAGAATACCTAGCAAAATCACAAACCTGGACTTCCGGAAGGCTAACGTTGGCCTTTTCAAGCAACTGCTATGGGAAATCCCACGGGACAGAGTACTGGCAGGTAAAGTGGCCCAGGACAGCTGGTTAATAGTCGAGGATCACTTCTTTCAAGCCCAAGAGTATTTAAACAGGTAGAAAGTCAAGGAAAGGAGCCAAAAAACCTGCATGGTTAGACAGGGAGCTGCTGGGCAAACTGAAGAAGAAAGCCTATAGGGCACAGAAGGTAGGGATGATTATAATCACTTGGGGTGATTATAAGGCTCTGGTGAGAGAATGTAGGGATGCAACAACAAAGGCCAAGTACTCCTTAGAATTAAACCTTGCAAGAATGGTCAACAGCAATAGAAATTGCTTCGAGAAATATATTTGCAAGTAAAACGAAACCTAGAGGCAATGTAGGCCCCCTGCTGAATGAGGTGGGTGCCCTGAAAAAAGAGAATGCAGAGAAAGCAGAGATACTGAACACCTTCTTTGTCTCTGTCCATACTACTGGAGACTGTCCTGATGAGCCCCAGACTGCTAAGGGCCCACAGGCCTTAGCCTGGGACAAGAGAGGAGTTTTCCCTGGTTGATGAGGACTGGGTTAGGGATAAGCTGAGTAAACTGGATGTACATAAATCCATGGGCCCTGATGGGATGCATCCACAAGTGCTAAGGCAGATGGCAGAAGTCATTGCTAGGCCATTCCATCATCTTTGCTAAGTCATGGGGATCAGCAGAAGTGCCTGGGAACTGGAGGATAGCAAATGTCACTCCAATCTTCAAAAAGAGTAAGAAGGAAGACCTGGATAACTACAGACTGGTCAGCGTCACCTCCATCCCAGGAAAGGTGATGGAACAATTTGTCCTGGGCACTGTCTCCAGGCACTGCAAGGACAAGAGGGTCATTAAGGACAGTCAGCATGGCTTCACAAAGGGAAAGTCATGCTTGACCAAACTGGTAGCCTTTTATGAGGGCATAACCAGGTGGATAGATGATGGCAAAGCAAGGGATTTGGTCTATCTTGACTTCAGTAAGCAGCTGACACAGTCTCCCACAGCATCCCCGCAGACAAACTGAGGCAGTGTGGACTGGATGATTGGGTAGTGAGGTGGATGGTGAACTGGCTGCAGGATAGAAGCCAGAGAGTAGTGGTCAATGGGACAGAGTCTAGCTGGAGGCCGGTACGTAGTGGAGTCCCACAAGGGTCAGTTCTGGGACCAGTACTATTCAATACACTGAATACATCTATTCCAGCCCATCTCCTCACCTGAAAATGGAACTAACGAACAATATAATTTGTGCCACAGACTCATCTACCAAATGTCCTAAGGTCTTGAAGTTCTTTCTTCAGTCCCCTTAGGCTATGCAATACAGCTTCCTCCCCACCTGTCTGGAAGATCAGCAGTGGGTAATAGTCAGTTGATCTCACCAGGTTAGGGAGCATCCTAGTGATATCCCTGATTCAGGCTCCAGGTAGACTGTATACTTCCCTTTGATGAGGGTCAGCTCTGCATATTGAGCCTCAGTTCCCTTCAGAGGCAAATCTCCAGTAACTACTGCCCTTTTCTTCTTTGTGGAGGAGGTTGTCATATTACCAGAAGACCTCTCCAATTGAAGTGACCTTGCTAAGACATCTGGAATAGGTTGCCTATCATCTATATCCCTATTAGACCAGCTGTCTTCCAGGAGGTGCTCATATCTATTTCTTAGTGGCACCTGGGGAAGTGAGGCAGGCAAGGGGGGTGCTCGCCTTCTGCCACGGCCTTGCACATGCCTCCACTCACCCCTTCTACTTGAGCATCTGTCTTCCATCTGAGAGGTGCAGGATACAGGGGCCCTAGCTTCTGGTTGTTATTTGGCTGTTGTCCAGACTGCAGAGCCCGGTTCCACAATCCTATCTGTATTTCAGCCTCCCTAATGCTCCTGAGCCTTTCTACTTCCACTTGTAGCCTTTCAACCTCATCTTGCACCTGTGTTGCTCAGTTAAGTAGATTCCCTGCAGCTTGTCACCTGCACCACCTCATCTTGCAGGGGGATCTGTTTGGCTTCCCACATCCATGTGCAGTGGTGACCGTAGCGTGGCCTTCTGCTGCTGGGTTGACACTATTTTGGGGTTTTTGGGGGGATTTTTTGCACCCCCCACTCCACAGCTAGAAGCTAGCTCTCTTGCTCCGCATGGTTTGAACACAACTTCTGGTTTCATCGCATTTAAATCTCCCACGGTTCCACCCTGTCGTGTCCCTTCTTGGCTTTATCCATGAGAGATTCTCATTTTTATCGGATCCCTCTTTCTTCCCCCAAGGTTCCCCAGTTAAGGGGACCCCCCCATCACATCAAAAACCTCAAGAAACAGTATTCAAGGCCTGGCACCGGCTCTCTCACCTCACACCATCTGATGTTTCTTCTCCCCAAAACAGAGTAAGTAGTCAGTCAGTTTCTTCCATCATCTTCCTATTCTGGTTGCCATTCCAGAGAACTAGCTAAAATACTCTCTGCAAAAATCTGTTTTTCCAAGGACAGCCAAAGCACTTTCATAATCTAAGGACACAATCTAAGGCTGCTGCACTGCCAGTTCAGAGAAACACCTGATTATGATTAGGTCATACTAAGGATACAGCATAAAGAGCTAACAGTACAACAGTAGGATGGAAATAAAAAAAAATAAAGGGGAGTTATTTTAGCATGCTACCAGTTACCATTTCATTACCCAAATTGTTATTCAGCTACACTGCTCTTACTCACACAAACCCCATAATCAACCATGTGCTTTGGTGATTTCCGTGACAACACTAACTCAAGGAGCAATCAGGCTGGCACTAGGTCAAGTGCGCAAAATTCTTCAAATTATGACTCTTATCAATTGGACTTTTACTCACAGTTATGAGCTGCTTTTACCTTCACCACACTAGAGGATAGAAAGTGCATAATTTGCTCACTTACCTCCCAGTAATCAAAACATCTGATGAGCTGACTAATCACAATAATTACTCTCAACACCTTCAGTTCTAATTTTTTAACCTGCCTGTACATTCACTGTCAGCAGAGAAAAGGAAAAACATGGAACAAAAGCTTACATCAACCTACCCAAAAATTCTTCCCAAATACTGAAAACCCTGAAATTTTTCTACAGCCTCAGATTAAAAACAATCAGTGTTTAACCTTTCAGCTAACGAAATCAAATGTATCATGTCTTGTACCAAAAGCAACAAGCACAGAAAAAACCATCACCAACTAAAAGGCAATTCAACAGACATTTCAGAGCTACAATTTTCCCTCAAAACCCAGGCTGACTGAAAACACGTTTCTGTCTTGTAGAACTAAAAGATGTGTTACTGATGTTTCTCTCACTAAAGACAAATGAAGTAAGCAGTGACATTGTAGAAGAGCACTAACAGGATAAAAATCAAAACGTATAAAAAAACCCACAAATTTCTAAATTCAACAGTAAACCCCACAACCTCCTCCTTCTCCCACTTCCTCAAAACCTACTAAATTCATTCTTCCATTTTTAAGCCCTCTCTAAAAGCTGTTTAGTTCCAATAAAGGAAGAAAGAGAAATAGTGAATAAAAACATGAAAAGCTTCTAACTTACCTCTGCTCCACAAGGCTGAGAACAGCTTCTGTCAATTAGAACATCAATTGACTTGATGTTCTGATTTATTTACACGCACAAATTCATGTATGGAGGTCATGCATATCAAAATCCTAAGAACTAGTCCAAGTTATTGGACTAGGAAAAGCAGCATCTTCCATTTGTTTGATAATACAGTGTCTACATTTTAAATTTATCAAGGAGAAAGCTTAAAAATGTCCCTTTTTTCCCCTGGCATGTACATGCAGGTGTCTAGGGCAAAGGGCTTTTGTCACGGCCTACGTTAAACATTTTTCTCCCCTATAGATACCAATAAACATACCAAGCTTGTACTGGAAGAGGCTCAAATTGCTTTTCCGAGCTGGCCACAATTACCACAAAAAGTGAAAAACATGATTCCTAAACTCTTTTAAAGCCCTGCATACTAACAAACCTTAAGACAGAAAGCAAAGAATACTACAGGCAGCTGACAGCTGAAACTACATCAGGAGTTTGTACGTAGTTCCATAGAAAAACTTAATTCAATAGTTACCTCCAGTTTTCAGGAGAAATCTCTGCAGTTCTGCTCTTGGGATACCGCAGAAAAACTGACAAAGTTTACAAATCAGAAGTTGTGATTGTCAATATCATGTTAATAAAATCTGAGCTGCTTAATTCAAAAATCTGTTTGGACAAAGGAACATATGCAGACACTGTCTTCCTCACTGTCACTGAAATCCCAACTTGGGTCCCTGACCTCAGCAATGACAACTCTCAAACTGAATGTTTTCTGCCAATCAGCTCTACATTTAGCAATAAGAAAAGGTTTTTGTGTATCTGCTAATATTTAACCAGAAAATTAATTCCTTTTATTCTTTGTTAGCACTACCATGAGACTGCAGGAGCAAGGACCTGTTCTACCTTCAGGATAAGGTGAAAAAGATATGTCAACAGCTTAATCTGTCCAGAAACAGGAGTACTAAAGAAGTTTGTTGAAGCAATTAGCTACAGTGGAAGAGGAAAATCACCATGTAAAAAGATACATAAATTCTATTTTTAAAATACACTACATAAGCAATAAACTCAAAACAGTCTAATTACACAACTCACACATATGAATACATACAATGCTGTTCATCTCTGAAGACTCATAGCTCCCACATGGATGGACACTTCCAATGGGTTCCAACCCTTCTTCATCCCACATGTATGTGCCATCAGAGCTGTCAGATGGAGACAGCTCAAAAGAGGACCCAGCTCTGTAATTCATCTCTGGAGAAATCACATTCTCAGCAGTATTCTTTGTACTTTCACTGTTGTCATCTGCTGCTTGAAGAAAACGGGGATAGTTACAATTCCCAAACCTATCCAATACCCTACAAATAAATGTTAAGGTGTGGATTACTGGTGTATTAGTTTCTCTGAAGTTGTGCTTTAACAGGAACATCTCAAAGCATTTTACAGTATTCTTTGCTCATCCCAGACAATGAAATAAAAGCTCAGGCTGGTTTGGCAGCTACATGTAGGCTGCTACATCTCCGCCAGACTTGTAAACTGCACTTTTTACCCATTCTGAAAAGTCCTTTCAAGAATTCTGTATACTTTTAACATAGTAGAAGGTGAATCCAAATCCTCTAGATCCACTCTTTCAGCCATAACTTCTCTCAAAACCATTCTGTACTCTAAGAAGCCTATCTACAACATGGAAATGTCTTTCAACTAATTTTTAAACAGTTAGTATAGCATGCATCGGAAAAGCTAAAAACAAAACACCAGCGACATCCCTATTTCTAATTTAACCAATTTAATTAGACACTTTACACTTATTCCCACTACTTAAGAAGCAGTTACTGCTGTTTTCTACCTACAGAGGCAGAAGGAAAAATTTCTTAAAAGATCACCAGTTTGAATGGCAAAGCAAGGACATGGGGAATCTCAGTCACACCACAAACATGGTTAAAGGATGGATTATTCATTCTTATCCCAAAGAGAAACAGCTCTTCAAAGTCATGCTTGGTAAAGCTAACTACCACAAACAAAAACAAATGGGCCAGCACAGAGCCAAGTTCCACCGTGAAACAATTCTGCAACAGGCAATTATATAAATCAACTTAACTGTGGTTGCACAATCGTGATGTAGGACCTAAAATTTCAAACAGAACATAACAAAGGATTTACCAGACATGTTTATATCAAGCCAGTCATCAGTGTTACAGGAAGAACCTCCACTTTCCTTGAGAGAATCAAAGGGCTTGATGGACGATACAGTGACATGCTCCAATTCTTGAAGGCAGCTCTCCTTTTGCTGGTGTTGTATAGTTCTGTTTGGATCTTCAATATCTATGAAATCATCACTTAAGTCTTCACTCAAATCATTTTTTTCAGAGGATGACAAAGAAGATACAGATATTTCATCTGCATCATCACTCATGCACATGACTTTCAGCCCATGTTTTCCCAGACTCTCATGGAGGCCCTCGTCACGCTCCATCCTTTGAGCGCTGCTCTCTAAAATACTGTTTTTCTCAACTGCTCTGTTGATATTTGTTGCAGAGTTGTCCACAACACACGTGCCAGGAGCTGCGGTTTTGCTGCCATCCACAATGATATTTCCAGCAAATCTCTGCCTGGCAGGCTTCAGCAGAGCAGGTTGACTTAATCCATACCCAAAAGAAGGTGCTGATTCGGATCCATTTGACAGTGAGGGCTTCTTGGAACAAGCAGGTGACACACCAGAGTAGGGTCTGGCAAGTCCATAATTAGGAGGTTCATTTCCATTGGGTACATCCAACTGATGTGCATTCCTTGACAAAAAAGTTGATCTCTGAGATGCCCTGGCAGCCAGATTTTGACTATTATAAGGCCTTGTAAGATCCACAGCTTTATTAAATGAACGTGACCTGGTCAAACAAGCAGTGGGAAGGAAAGAATTCTGAACGGAATGTGAAAAACTCTGTGATCTTACGATTTTTTCACCGGAATAAGCTTTGTTATTGTCTGTCAACTGCACCAGGCCCTCTCCTGAACTTGTCCTTGTAGTGCTGGAATTAGCTCTGGGTCTCTGCAAACCTACCACTGGCCTATTTCCATAAAATCCATTCAAATGTGATTTTGGAGCATTGAGTCCAGAATATGATGTCCTTCCTGACAGGGTACCTTTGGCAAATTTCACTGAACTACAGAGTCCAGGCGAAGACTTTGGGTTTATATCCTCAGTAGAAGATACAAACATACTGGTTTGCTTTGTTGCTTTCAAGGCAAGTGAGGCAGTACTTTTCAAACTCATCCCGAGCACATCATTACCCAATGCTCCTTGAGATTGAGAATACACCTCAGAACCAATTAATTTCTCATTACAGTTCTGCTTCGAGGCAGCCTCTCTCCCATTCTGATATTGAAGCTGAAATTTATTTGATTTTTTCCAGTTGAAAGACAAGGAAGACACAGGGACAGCACCATTGTGCTTGCTGAAATCTTTGCCACCAGTAATCCCCTTTAAATTAACAGCTGTCCCATTTGGCACTGGGTGTAAAACACTTCCTATAGTTTTTGTTCCATATTTTGGTAGCCTGGAAGCCAAGGATGTCCTGATTTGATTTTTTTCTTCCATGAGCTGTTTGGTACATTGGTCCTTAAAGGGTGCTTGAATCTAAAGAAAACAAATTAAAATATATTAGACCTGAATCAACCAGAGATTAAAAAAAAGTAACTGTATAAACTTATATAAATGTATATATTTTCATCTATACATTTACTACACCCCTGTGCCAAACTTTACCACTGTGATACCAAACAGCATACATGAATTCAGAATGAACTCCAGAGAAATACCAGCAGGTACTTGTCAGTAATAGGTTATTCAGCTCACATCTCCCTCCCTCAACTTTCATTCTCTAAACTGTCTTTTTTTTGTTCTTTCTTTTGAAACTAATAAAAATAAGATTAAAAGAGGGTCGGAGTATTTTTTCTCCACTTTTGAGTGGCAAACTGAATTTTTCAGCTGTTAATTACTAAGTTACATACTTAAGATTTTGCATTTTAAAAAATCCCACAGCTAGAACAAAGCCTAAGTCTGTGACTGGGTCTTATAACGGTGTAAAAACAGAATTTTAATCATTTATGTTACCACTTGAAACTATTAGCCAGGTTTCTCTTTTCACAGACCTACTCGCAGCTGGCAGGACTCAAAAACCCCATGAAAATTTTTAGACCACCTTGCCTCCAAATGAGCTGCTCCCAAGCTGAAAGCCCTTATGACAAAATGTTTAAGATTAAATCAGTGTAGCACTAAATTCATGCAAACCGAAGCACCCTGATGAGTTTGTGAATGAATAAAATGCCCCAGAGCTGCACTTGCAGAAGTACTTGCAGAGTACACTGGGAGAACACCGGTTTCTTAGAGGCTCCAACTAAAAAATATGTCATCCCACAACTGGCAGAGCACATTTCCTTTTGGAAATACACAAATCCAGAGCTTTCGAACACTAAATTTTGAATTCTTGACACACCAACTCTCACCTAAACACATAAAGAAGCACCCAAGTATCATCACAATGATTTAATACACAGCAAGCATCATTCTACAGAGCTATCAAAAGCTACCTCAACCATATCAAACAGGCTCAAGTCCTCCAAATTTGAAACAAACTAAATTAGAAAGCTGCTAATTTTATTTGCATGCTTTCTGGGTAATTCCTTTCTCACATTTGCCTGCTGCTATCTCTTAAGTGACTGCAAAATTTAAATAAGGTAATTTAATTAGATTACTTTAATCTTTCACCCAGTGTGGCAAAATAAACTTGAAAAGACCACCTCTAGGTTCTCAAGAAAGAATGCATAGTCATTTATCCTTAGTTAGGGAAATACGAAACATTAATCTTCAACAAAAGTCTTCTGATTGCTTAGAACACTTCAGAACATACAGTTAAAATACAGGTGATAGTTTATTAGCTGNACAGCCCCAACTCTCTCAGTCTATCCTCATAGGAGAGGTGCTCCAGCCCTCTGATCATCCTCGTGGCCCTCCTCTGCACTCGCTCCAACATTTCCACATCCTTCTTGTAATAAGGTCTGTAACCACTTTTGTGGTTTCAATTCTAGGGTGGATTTGTTTCATTTACACTACTGAAATGTAATCTTATTAAAAAAACCCCCAAAACTCAGCAGTATCATGTCTGGCAGATATTACTTGTCCCAGAAAATGGGAAATATCAAAGTCTCTTAAATATCCTTAATCCTTACACTAGAAATCACATAGACTTGACAGTGAAATTCCTTTATCAATAAAGCACAGTACATGGAAGTTACAGGATGATCTCTGCATTTTGATGCAATTTAAGTCACATTCTGCTGTACTCTAAAAAGCTCCAAAATATTTTTAGACTTCAGCAATCTATGGATTTTTAAAAACAAATATTTAGGCAAACAAATCTCATATGCTTTGCCTCAGGAAATATATTATCTAGTGCACACAATCCTAACTGAGAATTAGCTGATTATAAAGAACCTAGTCCTACATAATGATCTGGTAAAAAGGAATTTAAACTTACAGACACCCCCTTTAAAGTATAATCTGAAAAGATGTCACATCCTTACCTTTAAAGACATTCAATATCCTGGTGATAAGCAAAACGATATTCACTCTCACTTTCCTCTTTGCTTCCAGTATTGGATTACACAGAATCACACATATAAGATCCTACAGCCTTAATCTCAACTAACAAACACAAGTCATCTTTCCCTTGGTGTCCCTCGGGACAGTCAGCATGGCTTTACAGAGGGCAAGTCGTGCTTGACCAACCTGACAGCCTTTTATGAGGGCATAACCAGGTGGATGGATGATGGCAGAGCGGTGGATGTGATCTATCTTGACTTAAGAAAGGAATTTGACACGGTCTCACACAGCAAAACTGAGGCAGTGTGGTCTAGATGATCGGGCAGTGAGGTGGATGGTGAACTGGCTACAGAGTAGAAGTCAGAGAGTGGTGGTCAATGGGACAGAGTCTAGTTGGAGGCCTGTATCTAGTGGAGTGCCCCAGGGAT
>VXBP01000951.1:9140-26488 GCA_013400115.1 Rhinopomastus cyanomelas | reverse complement strand
CACCTGGAGTATTGTGTCCAGTTCTGGGCTCCTCAGTACAAGAGGGATGTGGAGCTGCTGGAGAGAGTTCAGCGTAGGGCAACAAAGATGATAAGAGAGGTGGAACACCTTCCTTATGAGGAGAGGTTGAGGGAGCTGGGTGTCTTTAGCTTGGAGAAGAGGAGACTGAGGGGTGACCTCATTAATGTCTACAAATATTTGAGGGGTGGGTGTCAGGAGGATGGAGCTGAGCTTTTCTCGGTGTCATGTAGTGATAGGACAAGGGGCAATGGTTGTAAGCTGGAACATAGGAGGTTCCACATCAACCTGTGAAGGAACTTCTTCACAGTGAGGGTGATGGAACACTGAAACAGGCTGCCCAGGGGGGTTGTGGAGTCTCCTTCTCTGGAGATGTTCAAGACCCGCCTGGACGGGTTCCTGTGTGACTTGGTTTAGGTGATCCTGTTGTTGCAGGCGGATTGGACTAGATGATCTTTCAAGGTCCCTTCTGATCCGTAATGATTCTATGATTTGTCTTTTGCAGAAGGTCTATGGATGAAGATACTTATCAAATTCTACTTGTTTGGCTCAGTGACAGGCTATCTGAGGCAACAGTTTACCATCTCCACCAGTATCTATTTTGCCAACTCCAGAGTGTTAGCTTCCAGGGACCTCCATAGCTTTTCCTGGAAAACAAAAGCACATTTCTAGTGCACAAGCATCATGGCCATGAAAGTGAAAATATTACTCTGATGGTAACCTAAATCATCTCCTCTAGTGAAAAGCTTTCTTTGCCAGTGCTTTACATCAAGGCAGATAAAAGATCCAGTAACTACTGCCCAAGCACTGCAGAACATGCAATGATCAATGTTTATAAGTACCTGAAGGCTGGCCAGGAGTGGGGGGACAGGCTCTTTCCACTTGCTCCCTGTGATAGGACAAGGAGCAATGGGTGTAAGTTGCAGCAGAGGAGGTTCCGCCTCAACACAAGGGGGAACTTCTTTACTGTGAGGGTCACAGAGCACTGGAACAGACTCCCCAGGTTGGTGGTGGAGTCTCCTTCTCTGGGGACTTTCAAGGCCCGCCTGGATGCATTCCTCTGTGATCTGTGTTAGATAGTTTTGTCCTGCTCCAGCAGGGGGGTTGGACTCGATGATCTCTTGGGTCCCTTCCAACCCCTAACATCCTATGATCCTATGAACATGAGCAAAACCTGCCTTTGGGGGCTGAAGAGCAACTGACAGGCAATAGGCTCGGATGGCTTGAGGCAGGGACAAATCTACTATCTCAAGGGACAATTAGATCCTGTTATCTGCTCCATATATTTAACAAGAAGGCTCTGCTGAAATCTGAGACAGAAGTCCAGCTCTTCAAGGTGCTACACACAGGCTTCAAGAGCTATTTTTCTTTAAAATGTGATTTTTTTTAAATGCATTAGGGCAGTCATGTGAAAATATCTTATTTCCACCAGCACAGGGAAGTATCAGATGACATAAGGGAAAAACCAGGGAGGCTCCTGCAACAGATGCAGCATCAAAAAGGCTTCTTTAGCAAGTATTTGGTAATACTACAACAGGGCTGCAAGTCCATTTGCAGCTTTGAGAGGACCACAGGAACTTTACAGAATAGAAGGAACTGGCAGAAGACAACATTCAGCAAACACTTGCTCCAAGTAGGACAAGCCCTGATGAATTCAAATTGATGAATCCAGAGGAAATCATGTCATATGAATTAGATGGAATCAGAATATAAGAGGAAATTATGACAGCGCTGAGACTGAGCTTCTCAGTATTTACAACTGTTGTATTTTCTTGCGTTATTTACCCTGCACAGACTGGCTCCAAATGAGTAGAAAAAAGATCTAAGTAAGGCCTACCAGCTCTGTAGAGAAATCCTTCAAGCTTTCCTTCCTTGTCTTCAGCATCTACAACGTATTTCTGTTCTTGATTCAGTTCCCAAGGCTTTTTGAAAACACACAGAAATTACAGTGTCTGTCCCTTTCTTATCTCCAAACTCTGGAATGATTAACCCTTGGCTGTCCTCTTTTTGTAGGTACCATAGTCAAAGTGTGGGAAGAAATTCCAAGACAATCCTTACTGTTCTGTTTCTCTGAACTAATATCTTCCACATTTGAAGTTGTGAGACTCTGCTCCCAGGTCTCAGAGAACAGAGTCTTCTACGCTGACATTTACCTATGCTGATATTCTATCCGCTGGTACAGTTTGAGCTACAAAACACCAAGGAAACTAGTTATCCAAGCTGCTGTTGTGCTGAATTTTACCTACTACCACTCAAAATGCACTTAGGCATGGAATATAAGCAGACCATGATCATGAATAATGATAAAGGGAGAAAAGAACAATAAAGGCATGATTCAGAGATTGGAGCTTCTGTATTCCTGATGTTGAACAGTCAATGCAGCAGAAAAAAGTGAGATTCCTTGCAATCTGTAAAGGCTTTGCTATTATTCTGATGAATATGTTTTCTCAAAGCTTTTTAAGGCTAGAGGACATGGGCATTTAGTGGAAAAAAAGAAATACAGGAATGCAGCTCTACTTTGTAGAAGAAAGCTCCTTTCAGAACTAAGAACTCCACTGCCACCCCTCAGGGCCACAGTCTCAATTCTCTCTGCCACTAATGCTACTTACTTTGAGCATCAGGCACCTCTAGGAAGGAAATAAAAACTAAGTGCTACCCAGAAATGCAAGAGTTTGCTCACTTGGGCTTTGCATGTTAGTAAAATAGAGAGTATACGTTTTAAACACTCAATTTTTACCGAAGTTTACCACAAGGTTGAATAAACACCGGAATTTATCATAAAACGTTAATATTTTGTTGACAAAAAATTTTATGAACTTTAACTACAAGTAACATTAATTTTACTACAAAGTAATTTTTGCGAAGATTTTTCAAAGGAAAAATTTGCCCTGGTTTTTGGCATTATTATATGATTAAGGTGGCAGAAGATACAGATGCCTGGCAAGCTGCATCAAGACAGTCGCTTGCATCAAGGGAGGAGCTTCAGGACACATCTAAGTGATACATCCAGCTCCAATGCAGAAACATTTCTGATAGAAGGAATTAAATTACATAGATTACTTTATTTACTATGTTAGATAAGGAACAGCCTTCTGTGAATAGAAACAATTCAACAGATTCAACCTTATTGAGGAAGTGCTACAGACCAAGTGTCTTTCAGCAGGGTGGTTTAACAGCTCTTCAGCTGCAGAACATAGATCATTCTCAAAGTCTTTGTCCCTGAAGACATGGGTACACTACAAGAACCTGGTCCCTGGCCATGGGAAGGGATTGGAGCTATACGATCTCAGAGGTCCCTTCCAACCTAAAGCATTCTACATTCAAGTAACTCTGAGCTTGCCCATTTGATAAAGACAGCTGCCTTTTAAAGCTGACATCAATCACTTTATATGATAAATGCAAACTAAATTTTATGCTGTAGTTCCGATTGACTGAATAATCCCAAACATGAATAGCAGCTCCAAATCCAAGCTTTCTGGAAGTGAGGCTGAGTGGATTCTAGTCTCTCCTCTCAAAAGTGCTGGGGTTATTTCAGCATCAAAGCAACATCTAGCAGAAATAGGCCACCGCTTCCGCAACAGCATTTCATGTTAATTTCAATCTTTCTGAATTCTTACAAGACAGATGAATCTGTCTCTGAGTTCAGACATAAACACCATGTCATTCTGCAAGCAAGCAGGAATTACCTGCTGCTGTCTAGTAAATATTTCAGTTAAAAATAGAGGAGCTTCCCTTTTCCCTCTGAACTACCCACTGCCACCAAATGAGTCAAATCACATCATTCCCACCTCTTTACTAAAGACTTGAGCCAAAGATTCAGTTCCCAGTTAGTATTTCATGCCTCTTATTTAAAAGTACGTGCTACTTTTAGAACTGGAGAAGGATTTTCTTGTTTATAAGAAGAGGCAGGATAGGAGACAACTCAAACTTCGAATACAACCAATTATAAATGGAAATATCCCTTTCATAAATGGAAATATCCCTTTTCAGATGGCTATCTCATCTATCCTCCTCCTCCAGTTTGTGTACTCAACTGATGCACATCTCCACACGAGAACTCTGAGCAGCAGCCCTGAGGTTTCTCTTTATTGTGCAATATTTATTGTTCAAAATATTTATGTTTTGATTATATGATGACTAACAATACTGAACTGCTGTGAAAGAATTTATATACCCAGGTACCTTACGATTAAGAATTCCCATTAGTTTAAATCTGCTTGCCAGTAATGCAGAAAAATCTTTTTTGTATTCCTTCCAGCCACACAAGCTTTTTTTTTTTCTCCTACTGCCTACAATTCTGGTTACACATTAAGCTGAATGACAGACAGAGATAGCTGAGTATGACTGTATGTAATTCATAGACTCACTGGTACCAAGATAGCTTCAATAAGTCTGAAGAGGTTCAGCAGTGATAACTGAACAAGATGAAGCAGAGGGAAGATAGAATAAAATAGTTCTGGGAATTTATTTTCTACATATTGCCAATGCTATTTCAAAATAGTGTTGGGTTGGGGGGTTTTTTTCCCGTAAGATCATGACCTTGAGACAAGAACAAGTCAAACCCCTGCTAAAGACTTTTTTTAAATCTTATTGTTCAGTTGGCCTCTGCTGGATTAAAGAAAAAAATAAAATTTCATTCCCTTTTTTAAGATTTAAGAAAATCTTAATCATTAAAAGACAGTAAGTGAACCCTGCATAGCCTTGAAATATCAAAAATAATATTATTTCTCTGGGCATGGACCACAGCAACTCAAATCTGCAGCTCAGCCATACAGCTCCATCACTGAATCTTATTTTAAAGATGATGGACAGGTCATCCCATTGTCTCATTAGTAAAGAATGAACATGGCAAGCACAGAACGTAACTTCCTCAACCTTCAGTTACTTCAAATTCATAGGAGCTCTTGAATTTGATGCAGACTGCTTAGGAACCCTCCAGATACCTCCCTTTGCTGTCCATGACTGCCTTAAACAAGGAGTTCCAGGGCCTCACTAACAATTCTTATAGGTTATTTCATTGCCTTGCACAGATTCTTGAGGAAAACTACTTGTAAACTCTTTACACTCTGAGAATTGGCCAGATTTCTGCTCTCCTTGATACCAAAAATACCAGTTAGATCGATCAGCTCATGGGCTTTCAAGGAGACACTGTATCACTTTTATACTTTGAAGCTTGATATCTCTCCGGTAGTCATCCTTAACCTGCCAAATGTTGGTGTACTCCAGAATTCAGTTGAAACTTGCTTCTTTTTGAATCAAAGCTTCAAAGTATCACTTTCTTGCTCCAGAATTTAATTAATTAGTGCCAGACTCCTACAGCTTCTGTTTACTATTCCATCACTACAAATCAGTTCCCAACTTCAAAACCAAACTCTCTAAAAAACATTCAAGTATCAACTTTGCAGCAACACAGCAAACGCTAACATGCTTTTAAAGCACAAACTGGCATCCTTCTCTAAGTATTTTTAAGCGTGGATTAACACTTTCTTACATTTTCCGATACAGGAAACAGGAATGGTTACATCTGACCTTACATAAAGGTCAGTCCTATACTATGCAGAAGACACAGACACTTGTGTCCTGGTAAAGAGGCAACTGAAAAGAAAAGCATCTCAAAAACTCAGGTGTAGAACTTTGGTTACTAGTGACTACCCACAGGATGAGTTTCTCCTACGTGAGCTTACAGACTTAACCAGTCATCTGTGCCACTTGGATTTTACTCAAATTTACAGGATGCTGCAGAGTCCAATGGGATGGCATTCAATAAGTCCAAGTGCCGGGTGCTGCACTGTGGCCACAACAATCCCATGCAGAGCTACAGGCTGGGGTCAGAGTGCCTGGAGAGCAGCCAAACAGAAAGGGACCTGGGGGTGCTGATCGATACCCGCCTGAACATGAGCCAGCAGTGTGCCCAGGTGGCCAAGAGGGCCAATGGCATCCTGGCCTGCATCAGGAATGGTGTGGCCAGCAGGAGCAAGGAGGTCATTCTGCCCCTGTACTCTGCACTGGTTAGGCCGCACCTTGAGTTCTGTGTCCAGTTCTGGGCCCCTCAACTTAGGAAGGACATTGAGGTGCTTGAGCGTGTCCAGAGAAGGGCAACGAGGCTGGTGAGAGGCCTTGAGCACAAGCCCTATGAGGAGAGGCTGAGGGAGCTGGGATCGTTTAGCCTTGAGAAGAGGAGGCTCAGGGGAGACCTTATTGCTGTCTACAACTACCTGAGGGGTGGTTGTGGCCAGGAGGAGGTTGCTCTCTTCTCTCAGGCAGCCAGCACCAGAACAAGAGGACACAGCCTCAAGCTGCGCCAGGGGAAATTTAGGATTGAGGTGAGGAGAAAGTTCTTCACTGAGAGAGTCATTGGCCACTGGAATGGCCTGCCCGGGGAGGTGGTGGAGTCGCCAACTCTGGAGCTGTTCAAGGCAGGATGAGACGTGGCACTTGGTGCCATGGTCTAGCCTTGAGCTCTGTGGTAACAGGTTGGACTTGAGGATCTACGAGGTCTCTTCCGACCTTGGTAATACTGTGATACTGTGATATTTATTTTGTTTAGCCAAGATCTCAAACTGAATCACAGTAAAGATCAAAAAAGGCATTTCACTCAAACCTACCTTTAAAACAACTCAAAAAAAGAACACAAGTTGGAGATTCATACAAACATTGTGGGGAGGACCTCTGCCTAGGCAAACATATTCTTGAGCCTCCAGTTCAACGTACATACAATACTATCAAGTTAAGAGAACACGGGATGTTCAATTCTGCCTTGATGCCTCACTCATGGTCTGTGTGTATCACAAGCCATCTAGGCTTATTAGGCTAAAAGTACAGGAGCTCTTCAGCTTCAGGGAATAAATTCAGGAACCATTTGCAGTTTAAGGGCTATTCCAGATCTATAACTTGTTCAACCACCACATAAAAGCTAAAATCTAATGAACCACTTTCCTCTGGCAAAGACCCAGAATCTGCTTGCAGCAAGGACTCTGCAAGCATGAAGAACCATATTGGTGCCTCACTCCAAGCCATTAACATGCACTCTGCAGAGGGCCTCATCCAGACTAAGTGTTCATGAAAACCCCAACAATCTCTAGAGGAAAATGCATTCTACTGAACCTTATGACACCAGTTCCCCACATGACCAGGGATAAACATCCCTCACAGCAAAACAACTTCCTTGCTTCACTCACTATTGGATATTATCAGCAGAGTCACTCCAGCTGATACTCCCTCTAGAGCAAAGTCCAGACGGCCACAAAATCAGGCTGCTTTGGATCAAATTGGAAACAACATTCTCAGACTGCCTTCGAAAACACACCTATGTGATAGAAGCTTAGGAGTGAGCTGGAGCACGTGTCCCAGAGGTAGGAAGAACCCAAACACATACACTGACTCACTACACCCTGGAATAATTATTTTAATGCTGCTAGGATTTTACCATAACATATATATGCTCAAGGTACCCAGAGATTTACATGAGTTGTTCTCCTTTTATTGCTCCCAATTCAGGAACAACACAGGATTTGAAACCTAATTATCAAAAGCCCCATTAGTATTTTCATCTTCTTAGTATCCATGTTGGCAGAGAATTTAACCCTGCCTGAAAGCATCTTAATTAAGAAAATGGTGCTGCTGTTTACACTTGCAGAGAGCAGCTAAATGAGAACACCATCACCTCTCACACAACCAGTGAGCTTTCAATCTTTCATTTCTCTTCCATTTCCAGAAATCCATATAATTCTAATGATTTCAGACAAGCCACACGCATCCCAAGACTGCTAGTTCGATGCCTTTTTTTTTTTACACAGCTGATGGCAACACTCCTTCATAACTCATTTATTCCAAATAACCAATTCTTCTTAAAGGATTATTAGGTCTAAAACCAATACTCCAGTGAGCTTTTACATGAACAGCTCCATTAAACAGGATTACTCATTCATAAAACAATACATCAAATTAGATTTTTATGTTAATTGAGAACATTACTACTAATTTTTTGCTATACTCGTACATATTATTGCTTCAGTTCAAAGTCTCAAGGTGTTAAGAGTCGAAAATATAAAATACAGATATCCAAACCATTTCCACAATCAGAAGACACAAATCAGCAGTTTTTGGAAGCCTAAACATTGAGATTTTTTATAATGAAAAGTACTAACCATGAGCCAAGATTGAACTCTGACTTCAAAAACAGGGAGGTTTTCTACTCTAAGTATTCATCTGGCTCCTTGGTCTAACACTGAGGTAGCCAGTTGTTAACAAAGTGCTGCTTGTTAGGCTTTCTTTCACCTCTTCACATCTTGGAGGAATTAAATTCAAAACGGGCTCAAGGAATATAGTGACCACTTGAGGAAACATCTGTCAAACTTCTTTCACTATCACCACAAAACATAACAAAACGAGACCTAAGATACAGCTTCGCTTTGCTTTTATACCTTTGTAACAAAAAAATTATACTCCACTGCAAATTAAGGCTTAAACATCAGGAACAAACCTACTATGAACGTGAAGCACCAATGCTACAAGCTGAACCAATTCTCCTGAATAAAGGTAAATAAATTTCTATGACATACTAGCAGATCTACAGTCTTTAGCTCAATTTGTCACCTGACCTAGAGACTAATCCTGACCCCAGCCAGTTTTGCTCTGACTTCCACTCAAAACCAAAGGCTGAGGTTGCCCACACATCATCATGTGTCCAAATACAAGTGGCAGAACGTAACACTAACAGCAAACACCAGGGTGATGAAAGCAAAGACTATGTTAAAGAATCTTCATCCTATTGCCTTGTTGTTATATGTGAAACCCGGCCAGATTATAGCTGAGGAAGGTTTATCATTACTTTAAAGCAGGTTTCTTATGACTTCATAGCAGATGTCTGACTATTTTGAGGTATATTTCTTATTATTTCAAGCTAGATTTGTTACTATTTCAAGTCACACTCACTACTATGTTAATGTAGATTTTCTTACTATTTTGTGGTAGAATTATTAATTTTTAAGGCAGCCTTCCCTCTCACCATCTTAAGGCAGCCTTCCCTCTCACCATCTTAAGGCAGCCTTCCCTCTCACCATCTTAAGGTAGGTTATTATTTTTGTAACCTGTCACCATTTCACATACACTACCTGGCTACTTAAGCTCCTCTTTCCGGGGCAGCCGAGGCCTTCAGCGGTCGTCTCCCTACAAACCTGCGGAATGACCTCACCGAGCCTCGAATTTAAAGCCGCACAATCCCCCGCAGAGCAGAGACCGCTGGAGGCTCGGGGCCTCCTGCAGTCTACGCAGCGGGGTCCGAGGTGACATTCAGGGCAAAACGCAGGGGACGGGGCCCTTAGCAGCGCGGCCCACCGGGAGAGGGAGTGAGGTGAAGGGAAAGCGGCGTAGGAGGGAAGCGGTAGACGGGGAGGGAGGAAGGGAGAGAAAAAACCGACGACCCCGACTCGTGCCCCACACTCACCACCGGGTCGCTTGCTCGGGCCAAGCAACACCGCGATGCGTCCTCAGGTACCACCGGACCGACCCCTCCCCTCCTCGCACCCTCCCCTCTCCCCAGCCCCACCCCCGCAACGTCAGCGCGCCGTGCGCCGTGCGCGCCCGCGCTCCCGCCCAACGGCCCTACCCACCTCACAAACCTCAGGGCGGCGGCGAAGGGTGGTGGTCAGGCATAACAGTTTCCCGGGTTCCGTCGTGGGCCCCGAGTCCAATTCAGTGTTAAAGGAGAGTACATCATTGTTGGACCGCGAGGCGCTGGCAGGGCGAAAGCGGGCTCAGGAAGGGTTGGGCTGTCGACAGCGAAGGGCAGATCCAGCAGGCGTAGAGCCCTCAAATGCTCCCGACCTGGGGGTCCCAAATCCACCAGACATAGAGGACCAGTTTACCAGATCTGGAGGCCCCAAACCACCAGCCCTGAGGAGCTAGATCTCCCAGACCTTGGGGCCTCAAATGTACCATACCCGGCAGTCCAAATCTGACATATCAGGAGGCACAAATCCCCCAAACCTGAGGGTCCAAATCCACCAGACCTGGAGGGTGAAATCCCCCAGACTTGGAAACATGGATCTGGAGTCCACAATCCCTCAGAGCTGGATACCCCAAATACACCAGAACTGGAGGCTTAAATCCACTGAATCTGAGTGGCCAAATAGTGTAGATCTGAAGGCCTCAAATCCACCAGTCCTGGAGGTTCCAAATCCCCCAGGCTTCAGTGCCCCTAACTGAGGGAACATGGAGCCCAAATCCACCAGACGTGGAAGGCAAGAAAATCCTGACCTGGAGGCCCCAAATTCCCCAGGCCTTGATGTCCCTTGATGAAGGCCCAAATTCCCCAGATCTGGAGGCCCAAATCCACCAAACCTTGAGGTCCAAATCCACCAGACCTGGAGATTGAAATCCCCCAAACCTGGAGGCCTCAGTACACCAGACCTGGTTTACTCCACATTCATGCTCCTTGGAAGACTTGTGCTGTTTAATTCCCTTGAATTTTCACACTGTGCCAGGGACAGGAAGGTTCTGAGAGCATGTCAGAATATTGTTTGATTCAAGATTGTTGCCCTGACTTGCTATTTATACCCCAGTTTTCATCTAAATGTTTCTGTGTCAGCATCACCAGAGGACAAAAGCCTTGCCATAGCTTTAAGCTAGAAAAAAACCCAACCCACACCACCATTCTGGAATTGATAACCATTATTTATCATAGTGTCCTGACTAGAAGTTGGGCACTGCCAGGCTGTAAAACTGCCTCTTCATCTTCCTAGACTTAAGGCGTGAAGATGTCTTTGTCCCATAGACAGGAGGAAGGTCCTTTTGTAAGGACAAGAAGCAAGAAGTGAAGCTTCTGCATGTTGCTCTACCTGAACTTAAATATCACTGCCACAGTAATGCATTCACTATGCAATATCTGAAGCGTAATCACTCCCCCGGGGGTACAGGAAGAAAAAAATACAACAACAAGAAAAAGCAAGAGATTAAGTGTCTTGTGCATAGCTGAAAAAAGATAGCAAAGCCAGGAAATGAGCTCAGATTTCCTGAGTCAGGGGTTGCTGCTTTAACCACACCATCGTCCTTCCTTTTAGTCATTCTTAGCTTCTGAGCAATAACTGTAAACATCAACTGCATCAGTGTAGATCTGTTTTGTTCCCTGGCTTTGTTCATCAGAACGACTTCAGTTCCTGCTGAAATTTCCTACAACTCACTTTCTCCTCAATTTCCTTCTCTAAAAGACAATAAGTTATATTTATAGACTCACTAGGAGAGTGAAGTGACATTACAGATTCATTATCAGAGCCTTAAATTTCTGTCACTGGCTGGTGTTTCTTCAACCCCAACACTTTAAGCATCAACCAGGTACCCCAACACACAGCAAATTATATCAAGGAACAAATTACACCCTATGTGGTAGTTTTCAGCTGTATCAGAGCTCTGGGGATGCTTGTAACTGACACAAAGACACACAAGCTCTATGTCTGACTTGGAACAAGCTCATATATTTATTATTTGAAAATCATTATGGAACAAACTATGTATATAGAAGAATTAAACAACTTAGAAATATTTTAGAACATGATTTTAGGACAGGTTCAAGTCCCTCCAATAACTATTTAGACACTTCAACAGTGTAGCCTCAGGATTTGAAAATCCATTTTTGAGCAAAATTCATAAGAGTTTGAAAAATAACTTCATGAAAGGGAACCTTTATACACAATTCCATCTTCTGACTGCTTATCCCAAAAGACACTTGTAATGATCACACTAAGCTCTAGCAACAATCAAGTGAAGCATCTTACCACTTTAATATTTGATACGGCTTCAGCTTGAGGACTCTACGTTCCATTGCTTTTATATTAAATTGTCTTACATGGACTTTCTATTGTGCTGGGAGATGCACTAGAAGCTTGTTTTACCTACTTCACTTGCTGACCTCACATTGTGCTGCCTCCAAAAACTAGACTTTTCCTGGCCCCGTGCAGTTCTTTATGAGACTAGGACACATCTTCTCACTAATTTCTTGGTTTGAGCAGCTGAAGTAGGACTGTTGGAGTGGTCTGGATTTCCTAAGAACAGTTGAACCAGTATTTTGACAGTATCTGGCCATAATCTTGTGGGCTTCCTTACTTTCAGCTGACTTGCTGATAATTAATTATAATGAAATGGGTGTAAACAACAAGCCATCACATACAAACAGTCTTGGTACAGTGGTTATTGCAAATAAGAACATTTTCCAGTCAGTGTCTGTATCACAAACCAGCTTTTTCTTCATAAAAATAATCTTTGCCGCTGTGGCTAAAAAAAAATAAAAACACTCAATATTTTTGAGTCCCTGTCTATCACAGACCAGCTTTGATTTCTTTAAAACAGTCTTTGCCATAATGGCCACACTAAAAAAATCCTGGTTAGGTAGCTCATACTCTGACTGCTGCCATTTTATTCACAATAATTTTATTTTTAATTTGCATGTCCCCTTTTTGATGTTCAAATCCTTTCTGCTCTTTTAAAAAAAAAAAGTAAAAATGTACTCATTGGGGACATTTTACTTTTAAAAGCCTGTAGCATAGACTCTCAGTACGTCACAAATATCCCAAAGCAAGAGCACTTAGCACTTCAATTCCAGCATTTTCATTGTAATACTTGTTTTTTAGCTTGTGAAGGCTTAAGGACTGGACAAAATAAGCCACTACATTTTTTTAGATACAGTTTTTACCAGTGACAGATATTCTGTAATGTGGTGAGAGACTAAGAAACCTGAAATAAAACACCTGCATTTCTTAGAGGGAATTCCCTTTGACTAGGGAATCCCAGAGAGAATCCTTTTAATTCCTTTTGACTAGGGAATCCCAGAAAGAATCCTTTTCAGAGGAAGTGTCAAAGGTTGGACTTGATCTTAAAGGTCTCTTCCAGCCAAAGATATTCTGTGATTTTCTGAGTCTTGAGTCACTGAAGAGTGCTGAAGGTAACTACAGTAAGGAACTAACTCAGATAATATCATGTTCTTTCCATCAATACTTCTTCAATCACCTTATTTTTATATGCAGGTTAGCTAATTTCCATTAACACAGGCTTTCAAAGAAAAACACAAGCAGGCTACCTCGATAGCAAATGGCACATTGAAAATACAATTCAGAGCTTCAAAACTAGTTTTATTCCATATGTTAGAAATACCTTTGATGATAATGGAGGCAAAATATTTGTGTAGCAGTGGAATATTTTATTTACAACACAGCATTGAGCACTGCAAGGACATGGGAACCTTGTGAATGTTACTTACAATAGATTGGAATAGTTTATAGGGTTCATAATTTACATATTTAATGTATTAATACATACTCTGCTAATTCTAAGTTCCTCTCGCCTCCCTCTGAAACTGACAGAGCTCTGTTTTTCATCATCTCATAGAGTCCTTGAGATTTGGGGTTTTCTGAAAACATGCTTCCCACCTTTTCCAATAATTTACAGCTTATCCCAATGATTTATTACCCCTTGAGGAGAGGAGTATCCAGTAGGCAGGCGTAGTGTACCTTGGGAGGGAATTGGAGGAGATGAGGGATGGTATTGGGGTGAGATCCCTGATTGAAATGGAATGTACGCTGCCATGAGAGAAAATCACAGCACGGGAAGACTTGAAAGGCCTCTGATGCCATTTGACTGTGGGGATGTGGTGGTGGGGAGTGGGCAGTGTTTTGCTTTTGCTCAGCTCCCTCACTGGAACTGGGAGAAATGCCGAGACCCAAGAGCGTTACTTGTTTGTTTCTAAAGTTGGAAAAAGATTTGCAGTTGGTATTTTGAAGAAAACATGTCCCAGTTTTTAGCCCTCTCTATAGTTTAGACAGTCACTGAGACAGAATTACAGAATCACAAAACATCATGGATTGGAAGGGACCTCGA
Source organism: Rhinopomastus cyanomelas (assembly GCA_013400115.1). NCBI lineage: Eukaryota > Metazoa > Chordata > Aves > Bucerotiformes > Rhinopomastidae > Rhinopomastus > Rhinopomastus cyanomelas. The sequence continues at coordinate 12,604 of VXBP01000951.1, read as the reverse complement.
AAGATTATCTAGTCCAATCCCCCTGCCACAGAAGGATCACCTACACCAAGTCACACAGCCAGGCAGATTTTAAACGTCTCTAGAGAAGTACACTCCACAATCTCCCTGGAAGCCTGTTCCAGTGCCACGTCACCTTCACTGTGAAGTTCCTTCTGATATTTATATGGAACCTCCTATTTTCCAGCTTACACCCATTGCCCCTTGTCTTATCACTAAATGACATTGAGAAGCACTTGGCTCCATCCTCCTGACACCCAACCTTCAAACATTTATAAACATTAATGAGGTCGCCCATCAGTCTTCTCCAAACTAAAGAGACCCAGCTCCCTCACCTTCTCCTCGTAAGGGAGGTGTTCTGCTTCCTTCATCATTCTTACTGCTCTGCAGTGGACTCTATCCAGCAGCTCAGTATCCTTCTTGAACTGAGGGGCCCAGAACTGGACACAGTAATTCAGGTGTGGTCTCACCAGGGCAGAGTAAAGAGGGAGAAGAACCTCTCTTCATCTGCTAACCACCCCCCTTCTGATCCACCCCAGGATGCCGCTGGCCCTCTTGGCCACAAGAGAACATTGCTGGCTCATGGTCATCCTGCTGTCCACCAGGACCCCCAGCTCCCTTTCTCCTACACTGCTCTCCATCAGGTCAGTCCCCAGCCTATACTGGTACCTGGGGTTGTTTTTGCCCATATGCATGATTCTACATAGTTCATTGGATTTCTCCCTGGCCAGCTCTCTAGCCTGTTCAGGTCCCGCTGAATGGCAGCACAGTCTGCTGGGGTGTTGGCCACTCTTCCCAGCTTTGTGTCATCAGCAAACTTGCTGACTGTGCACTCTGATCCCTCACCCAGTTCATTAATGAATGTATTGAATAGTACTGGTCCCAATACTGACCCTTGTGGGACTTCACTAGATACTGGCCTCCAACCAGACTCTGTCCCATTGACAACTACTCTCTGGCTACTATGCTGGACCCAAGTAACTATAGACTGGTCAGCCTCACCTCCATTGCAGCGTATTTCTCAAGCGCATTTGCGTACCCCACACATTGAATGATATAATTGAACTTCCCACGAATCTGCATCCAACCAGATCATGACAGAGGGCTGAAGGCATCCTGGGGTGGATCAGAATGGGGGTCGTTAGCAGATCGAGAGACGTTCTGCTTCCCCTCTGCTCTGCCCTGGTGAGACCACATCTGAACTATTGTGTCCAGTTCTGGGCCTTTAATTTCAAGAAGGACACGGAGCTGCTGCAGGAAGTCCAGTGTAGAGCAATGATAAAGATGAAGGAAGTTGAACATCTACCTTATGAGGAAAGGCTGAGGGAGCTCTTTCGTTTGGAGGAGACTGACAGGTGACGTTATTAATGTCTAAAATATGTGAAGGGCGGGTGTCAGTCTAGTGATAGGACAAGGGGCAATGGGTATAAGCTGGAACATAGGAGGTTCCACATCAACCTGTGAAGGAACTTCTTCACAGTGAGGGTGATGAAGCACTGGAATAGGCTGCCCAGGGTGGTTGTGGAGCCTCCTTCACTGGAGAGGTTTAAAATCTGCCTGGCTATGTTCCTGTGCGACTTGGTGTAGGTGATCTTGCTGTTGCAGGGGGGTTGGACTAGATGATCTTTTGCGGTCACTTGCAATCCCTAATGTTGTGTGATTCTGTGATTCTTACCCTTTTTGATGACTGGAGTGACATTTGCTATCCTCCAGTCCCCAGGCACCTCTCCTGATCCCCATGACTTAGCAAAGATGAAAAGTGGCCTAGCAGTAACTTCCAGCATCTCCCTTAGCATTCGTGGGTGCGTCCCATCAGGGCCAATGGATTTATGTAAATCCACTTTACTCAAATTATCCCTAACCCAGTCCTCATTAACCAGGGCAAACTCCTTTCTTGTCTCAACTTCTTCTGGGGCCTCAGTGGTCTGAGGCTTGCTATCAAGACAGCCCCCAGAAGTATAGGCAGAGGCAAAGAAGGTGTTCAGTATCTCTGCTTTCTCTGTATCTTGTCTTCAAGGCACCCACCCTACTCAGCAGGGCACCTACGTTGCTTCTAGGTTTAGTTTTACCTACAATGTATTTGAAGAAGCCCTTTCTGTTGCCCTTGATCTCCCTTGCAAGGTTTAATTCCATACAGGCCTTGGCTTTCCTAGTTGTGTCCCTACATCCTCTGACTAGAACCATATAATCATCCCAAGTGGCCATCCCCTCCTTCATGACCTATAGGCTTTCTTCTTCTTCAGTTTGCCCAGCAGCTCCCTGGTTAACCACAGTCTTCTGGTCCCTTCTTTGACGTCCTGCCTGTTGGAATGCTCTTGTGCTTCAAAGAAGTGGTCTTTGAATGTTAACCAGCTATCTTGGGGCTCTTTACCAAGCCGTATTCTGTCCCATGGGATTTCCCCTAGCAATTGCTTGAAAAGGCCAAAATTGGCCCTCCTGAAGTCCAGGGTAGTGATTCTGCTAGTTGTTCTGTTCCTACCACATGAGATCCTGAACTCCACCATCTCATGGTCACTGCAACCAAGGCAATCCTCAACCTTCACTGCTTCAACCAGACCCTCCTTGTTGGAGAGTACAAGATCCAGGAGTGCTCTTCTAGTGGGCTCCTCCACCATTTACATCAGGAAGTTGTCACCAATGCACTGGATGAACCTTCTGGACTGTGGGTGGCTGGCTGAGTAGGTCTTCCAGCAAATATCAGGGTAGTTAAAATCCCCCATGAGAACCAGGGCCTGTAGCTGTAAACAAAAAGGTAACACAGAATTTTGCTGAGGGGGAACAAAACTAATGTTGAGACCAGTTTGGGCAATTGAACTAGACTTTACTGAATTTCCTCCATTTTAGAATTTGAAATATTTAGTGGTGATACTTGATCATCTAACCCATTGGGTTGTAAGCATTTCTGGTAATTAGAGCAACAGCTAATAGCATGGTTAAGATTTTGGTTGAACAAACTGTCCCTCAGTTTGGTTTAGTTCAATTCATTGGTTTGGACAGAGGTACTCATTTTACCTGTAAAGGGAGCAGTTGAAAACCTGGAAATCTCCTGGGAACACTACACCCCATGGCATCCTCAAAGGTCATGACAAGCGGAAAGGATGAACCACACATTTAAGCAACATATCACCAAATTAATGATTGAGATTAAAACTGTCTTGGACCAAGTATCTCCCACTGGCCTTACTCAGAATCTGTGCAGCTCCCAAAAAGGACATGTGAATGTCCTGACATGCAGAAACGCCCAAGAACTGAGTTCAGAGGGTGGTGATCAATGGTGCCAGGTCCAGCTGGAGAGCTGTGGCTAATAGTGTCCCCCAGGGATCGGTGCTGGGACCGGTCTTGTTCAACATCTTCATCAATGACATTGATGAGGGCACAGAGTGTCTGCTCAGCAAGTTTGCCTACGACACCAAGCTGGGAGGCTTGGCTGATACGGCTGAGGGCTGTGCTGCCATCCAGAGAGACCT
>VXBP01000949.1:0-42357 GCA_013400115.1 Rhinopomastus cyanomelas | reverse complement strand
ATAATGAACAGAATACAATTTGTGCCCCAGAGTCCATCACAAAACGTCCTTAGACACCATTAGACATGGAGCTGTTGTGACTGAAGTGTAGGATCTGGCACTTGGTTGTTTCAAACTGCATACAGTTGATCCTGGCCCGCTGATCCAGCCTGTCCAGGTCCCTCTGTAGAGCTTTCCTACCCTGAAGCAGTTTGACATAGCCACCCAGTTTAGTGTCATCTGCGAACTTGCTAAGGGTGCACTCAATCTCCTCATCCAGACCACTAATAAAGATGTTCAGCAAGACTAGCCCAAATACTGAGCCCTGGGGAACACCACTTGTAATTGGCTGTCAACCCAATTTCACTCTGTTCAGCACAACTCTCTGGGCTCAGCCATGCAGCCAGTTTTTTAAGCAGCATAAAAATACCTTCTAGAACTTCACAGTTACACAGCAAGGTGCTGCTGTCTTGTTGTTTTTTTTTTTTTAACCATCAGGCTTTCCAAGAATTTTGCAACAAAAAGCAACACAGACAAAAGTCAGAACACATCTTGTAGCTCTTTAATCTGGACAACCCGTAGTCATTTGACCCTTCTGGGTGTTAGCAGTGTTTTGGGTGAGTTTATTTAAAAGGAATGGAAAAGGTTTATAAGAACATATAATGCATAAGGCTTTACTGTGCATTAGCTGCAGAACATAAATGTATTCAGCTATGCTAGATAATCATAGAATCATAGAAACTTAGGGATTGGAAGGGACCTCGAGAGACCATCTAGTCTGGTCCCCCTGCCAGAGCAGGATCACCTAGATCAAATTGAACTCAGTCATTTCAGAAGTATCCAGACTGACAGAAGAAGAACCTGTAGGCACCGTCTAAATGAGGGAAGCATCTCAGTGTTTGCTTTCTAAGGAAAGCAAGGAAACTTTGTGCAATTCCAGCCTGTGGTTAAAGGAAACTTTCCCATCTTTCCCTCCATTCTACAATGACTTGTTCAGGAAAATGTGCAGCAAAGAGAGAAAAACTAAACTTTCCCAAGACTTCAGTGGTATGTTTGCATGTCTCCACTATCTTTTCTGCCCACGTTTGATAGTACAAATTGCTGCATACCTAATAGCTAGCCCCACCCCAGATTTCAGGCCTGGGGCCTTGCTTGGCAGCTGGGTAGGTGATTTCTCTCCTCCCAACAGAAGAATGGTAAACATTCATTGAAAAAATGTGGAACTTACTGTCTGCGGTTTCAGGCACAGTATTTTACTTCGTGATGTAAATGCAAAGGTGGAATTAAAGAATGCAGCTGCAATTGCATCAGGCACCATATGCCCAGCAGTTTCATAAAGCAGGAACCAGGTCATCATATATGCCGGGAACAACATTCTGTTGGGGACATGCCGCTGCTGCTTGGAGAAGCAGTACTGCTAATGTGTGTTTATCAAGAAGTTTTTATAACTATAGGCCCTCTTCTTGAAGACTAAATAAAGTTTACAAGTTTATATGTGCTAAACATTTATGAGTACTTAATTGTGCTAAAAATTTATGAGTACTTAATTCTTGCACACATTTTGCCATTGTGTAGATGAGCTGTCATGGACACAGAATTGAGGACAGAGTTAATATCTTCAGCTGTGTTCTGCTATCTTGTGTTACTACCCATGGGAATCATGCAGAATCATGTCCTTCACAGTGGATAATGTTTTAAAGCTAAACTGTGTGTGTGTGTGGTACAATAAATCCCCTTTGTTTTTCTATTTGTCTGGGTGTTGTGGTAGGAGGACTGACCTTCCAAAACAGCCTATAAATGATTGCAGATTACAAGTATTACAAATATCAGCAACCAGAAGTTCCCATGGAGGCTGTGGCCACCTGTGAACTGTCTACTGGGAGTGATAGCTCTTTCCCTAGACTTTCAGAAGTTTCTCTGTGTTGTGTTTTCTTAACAATTGCAAAATGAACCAAGGCACTGACGAATAAACAAAACCCACTCCAGCAACATTTTCAATGTTCTTATTTTGATCTGCTTGCTTCTAACCAGATTTCATGGCAAGTAATGACAAATCATCTTTAAATTTCTCCTCAAAATCGGGAGATTCTTTCTGTTTCACAGTAGAGAACTGCAGAAGGAGATTGAGAAACTTCCTAAAAGTCAGTTAGAAAACAATGACAAAGAAATAGCCCTGTAAAATGTTAATCCAGATCATGAATCACAGAGTCATCCTTTGTTTCCTCTCACAAGAGACAAATAGTGTGATCCTCTGGATTATCACTGCATGTCTCTGTTATTTAGATAAATTAAATCACTTAAGAAAGGAACTGATGCAGTGGGGTCTTGACTTTTAAAGAAACTTATATACCAACTGTTGCATCATCTGAGATTACTTTAAGGACCCAGTAAATGAGTATTAATGAATCAGACAGTCTACCTTCACACTTTGCTTGCTGCCACTGGGCACTGCGTTTAAAACCTGCTGATGTGCATCAGACGTAAATTCCCTGCAACATGTTAAGTGCAATGTGTGTTCATATATGCTGTTTGTACTGACAGCCATATCAGGCAGACAAAGCTGCACGAGCCCTACCTTTAACAGAATATGGAAAGATCTCAGTCTGCAATGTCTATGCAGTGTAATGAGACCTGTTAGGTAGATAGACAGCTCACTAGTACAAAACCAGGCTCTGCACAACAACAGACTGCAACTGCACCTTTTACCACAGTGTGCATGGACTTCACTAGTAGGTTGAAGAGCACAATCAATTTCAGATTTGCTGTATCAGTAACCCCTTCCAGCTAGTACAATTGTTCACTAGAGTGATTTATCAGACAGTAAACAAAGACTAAGAAAATACAGTTGACCACAACCCATTTAGAAATGTGAATGCATATTGCAGTATGTTTTGCTACTGTGTTTACCCTGTGCTGAGCAGGACCATCAAATTCATTTTTTGCAGTCAGGCATAATCCTCACCATGGCTTCAGGGAAGAGAGCAATTTCATTGTCCTCCAGTGCTTCTGAGAAATGCGTACTTCAGTTTCAGGGACTGTCTGAAAAAATTCTAACAGCAAGACTCCAGCTTTAAGGGTTTAATTCAAAAGCTATTGGCAGTGAATGGAAATTTTTCCATTGACCTCAAAAGGTTTTAGATCACAGCCTGAATTGTTTCAGAGCAACTCAATCTGGACTGAAGCAGTGAAAGCTGTGTGCTTTTCCAGAGATTTCTGTAATTCTAGGAGGATAAAGTATAACAGTGAAAATCCTAAGATACTTCTTGCCGTGTCCTTCCTCAGTTGTTACTGTAGAGACAGACACATCATCTAAGAAAGCTGTTTGATTTTCATCTCTATGAAAAATCTTAACCTCCAGTTACCTTTTTATCACTAGCCAGGCTGAACACATCTCAAAATGACATCACTAAGGTACATTCCCTAAAGCCATTCATAAATTAATAATACAAGGATTTTTTAAAGATATCTAAAACTAAAACATTTTATGACTGTTTGATTTCTCCTTTATCATCATCAAATAATTGTGATGGAAAATAAACTCATCTATAGATCTAAACTAAGAACTTACATATCTGTCTCTTTCCGAAGATTGCCAAGTAACTTTATAATCACATTCTTCTCCTCTATAAATCTTACTTTACAGAATCACAGAATTATTGAGATTGGAAAAGACTCCTAACATTATCAAGTCCAGCGTATGACCTATCATCACCACAACCTAGAACATAGTCTTAAGTGCCACACTCAGTCTGCCGTTAAACACCTCCAGGGGTGGGGATTCCACCACTGGAGTGGACTAGGCAGTCCATTCCAGTGTCTGATCACCCTTTCCATGAGGAAGGGCTTCCTAACATCCAGCCTAACCCTCCTCTGGCACAGCTTCAGGCCCTGACCTCTCATCTTGTCACCAGCTGCCTGGGAGAAGTGCCCGACCCCCATCTGTTGACAGCTTCCCTTCAGGTAGTTGCAGAAAGTGATAATGGCCCCCCTATTCCCTTATTTTCCAGGCTAAACAGCTCCAGCTCCCTCAGCCTCTCCTCATAAGACTTTCCTTTCAGTCCCTTCACCAGCCTTGTTAGTCTGATCTCAACCCAGTCCAGCACCTCAACGTCTTTCTTGATGTGAAAGGCCCAGAGCCACCCCCAGTACTCAAGGTGAGGCCTCACCAGTGTCCAGTGCAGGGGGAGAATTACATCCCTAGTCCTACTGGCCACACTATTCTCAATACAAATTGTGCCAGCTGGGCATACCGCTGGCTCATGTTCAACTGATTGTCAACCAGTACTCCAAGGTTACTCTCTGCCAGGCCACTCTTCAGCCACTCATCCCCCAGTCTGTAGCTGCAGGGGTTATTACGGCCAAAGTGTAGGACCCTGCACTTGGCCTTGTTAAACCTCATCCCACTGGGCTCTGCCATTGATCCAGCCTGTCCAGGTATTTCCTCCTCTCCAGCATATTCCTCCTCTCCAGAAGATCAACACTCCCTCCTCAACTTGGTGTCATCTGCAAATTTACTAAGGATAGACTCAGTCCCCTTATCCAGGTCATCAGTAAAGATGTGGAATATAACTGGGCCCAGTACTGATCCCTGGGGGACACCACTGGTCACTGGACACCAGCTAGATGCATTACTGCTCACAACCACTCTCTGTGCCTGCTCATCCAGCCAGTTTTTAACCCAGTGGAGGGTGCACCCATCCAAGCCATGGGCTGCCAGCTTTTCCAGCAGAATGCTGCAGGAGACTGTGTTGAAGGCTTTGCTGAAGCCTAGGTAGACCACATCCACAGTCTTTCTTTATCCACTTAGTGCTTCAGCCAACTGTAGAATGAGATCAGATTGGTTAGGCAGGACCTTCCTTTGCTAAACCCAAGTTGGCTGGGCCTGATCCCCTGGTTGCCTTGTATTTGCCACTTTATGGCACACTCAGGATGATCAGCTCCATAGCTTTGACAGGCACTGAGGTGAGGCTGACAGAGTTCTCTGGATTGTCCTTCTGGCCTTTTTTGTGGATGGGCACCATGCTGGCCAAGCTCCAATCATCTGGGACCCCCCCAGTTATCCAGGACCAGTGATGAATGATGGAGAACGGCTTAGCTAGTTCTTGTGCCAACTCCTTAAGTACCCTGGGATGAATCCCCTCTGGACCCATGGACTTGTAAGGATCTAAGTGGCACAGCAGATCACTAGTTGCTTCCTCCTGGATTACAGGAGGGATATTCTGCTCCCCATCCCTGTTTACCAACTAAGGAGTCCAGTTACCCTGAGGATGGCCAAGGCTTTTGTTAAAGACTGAGGCAAAGAAGCTGTTAAGTACCTCAGACTTTTCCCTGTCACTGTGTTCTCTGCTTCATCCAAGAAGGTGTAGACGTTTTTCTTGGGCCTCCTTTCATTGTTAATGTTATTTATGAAAGCACTAATTATTATTCTGAATAGGTTTGGCCAGATTAAGATCTAACTGAGCTTTTTCATCTCTAATTCTCTTTCTACATGATCTTACAATATCCTTAAACACTTTCTGGATCACCTGCTCCTCTTTCCAAAGTTGATACATTCTTCTTTTTTTTTTTCTGAGTTCTTGCCAAAGCTCCCTGCTCAACCAGGCTGGTCTCCTTCCCCTCTGGCTCATTTTTTGGCACATGGGGACAGCCTGTTCCTCTGCCTTTAAGACTTACCTCTTGAAGTGTGTCCGGCCTTCCTGGACTCCTATACATTCCAAGGCAGCTTCCCAATTAATTCATTGACAAAGGGACTTTGTCAATTAGTCTCCTGAACAGGCCAAAGTTTACCCTCCAGAAGTCTAGGGTAGCATAAGTCTAATTTATAAGAGGTTTTAGGGACCCCCTCCTTGTTTCTTAAAGGACTGCAAACTCAGTCATCTCATGATTGTTGTGCCCTCTCTGATCACAAGAAGCAGGTCCAAGAGGGCACCTTCTCTGGTTGGTTCTGTCACCAATTGTGTGAGGAAGTTCTCTTCCATACACTCCAGGAACCTCTGGGACTGTTCTCTCTTGGCCGTATTGTATTTCTGGCACACACTGAGAGAGCTGAAGTCCCCCATGAGCACAAGAGGCAGCAATTTTGAAACCTCTTTCAACTGCTTACAAAAAGTTTCATCTGTGTCTTTATCGTGATTGGGTGATCTATAACAGATTCCCACTACATTGACTTCTACTTTTCCTACCTGTTGCATTGTGCAATGCTAATTATTGTATAAAATGTTTTTTTCATAATACATCTGAGACATATAGCTGATAGACCTTTGACTAGAAAGCAATTACTCTTATCTTAATATATCTGACTGAAGAAGGATTCAGCACGTCTACAGCACAAATTGCCTTTATCGTAGTCCTTCATCTTTGATTTTAATGGGAGGAATTTCCGTTCAGGCTACATAGCTGTGAGAAAACTGCCTCTTTCGCCTCACTCCACAGCACATGAAATGTTGTTTGAAGAAGTTATTTTTATTCCAGGACACAAGTAGATGTTACATCGTATTAGGCAGCAAGAGCAAGAAAACAGGCATATCCAGAAGAACTGAGCTGTAAACATTAGATCACGTCAGAAAGAGGGAAGAGTTTGCCTTGTTTGAAGGGGTTTGGTTAAAGAACAACTAAGTAAACTGGACACAAGTCCATGGGCCCTGGTGGGATGCACCTACAAGCGCCAAGGGAGCTGTCAGAAGCCATTGCTAAGCCTTTCTCGATCATCTTTGACAAATCCTGGAGATAGGAGATGTGCCTGGTGACTGGAGAAAAGCCATTGTCACTTCAGTTTTCAATAAGGGCAAGGCAAAGGACCTGGGTAACTACAGACCAGTCAGTAGCACAGAATACCTCCATTCCTGGAAAGATAATGGAACAGCATATTCTTGGCATCACCTTAAAGTATCTCAAGGAAAGGAGGGCTATCAGGAATAGTCAACATGGATTCACCGAGAGGAAGTACTGTTTGGCTAATCTAATAACCTTTTATTAAGACATAGCTGGATAGATAGATGAGGGGAAGGCAGTAGATGTGGTTTACCATGATTTCAGCACCGTCTCCCATGACAACCCACAACCAAACTTAAGAAGAGTAGATTGGATGATTGGATAGTGAGGTAGTTTGGAAACAAACTCAATGACAGGATTCAGAGTGTTGTGGTCGATGGGGTGGAGTCAGATTGGAGCTCTGTGTCTAGTGGTGGTTCTCAGGGCTCAATACTGGGTTCAGTCCTATTCAATATATTCACAGAATCACAGAATCACTCCGGTGGGAAAAGACCCCTGGGATCATCAAGTCCAAACATCTACCCTACCTTACAAGTTCACCCCTAAAACAGATCCCTCAACGCCACATACAAATGATCTTTAAACACATCCAAGGATGGTGACTCAGCCACCTCCCTGGGAAGTGCATTCCAGCACCTGACCACCCTTTCCATGAAAAAATATTTCCTAATATCAAGTCTTAATCTACCCTGCTGTAACTTGAACCCACTCTCTCTTGTTCTATCATTGATTGCTTGTGAGAACACACCAGCACCAACCTCTCCATAACATGCTTTCAGATAGTTCTAGAGAGTGATGAGGTGTCCTCTCAACCTCCTCTTCTTCAAACTAAAGCGCCCTAGATCCTTCAGTCTTTCCTCATAAGATTTATTCTCCAGGCCCTTCACCAGCTTAGTTGCCCTGCTCTGCACCTGCTCCAGCACCTCCACATCTCTCTTGTGTTTAGGTGTCCAAAACTGGACACAATACTCAAGATGTGGCCTCACCAGGGGCGAATACAGGGGGACAATAACCTCCCCACTCCTACTGGCCACACTATTTCTAATACCAGCCAGGCCGCTGGCTGGATTTAACTCCATCAACCACCATTCTTCGGCCCATCCATTCAACCAGTGTTTTATCCAGCAGACTGTATGCTTGTCCAAGCCATGAGCAGGTTATTCATCATAACCTGAAGAGAGTGTACCCTCAGCAAGATTGCTGATGACACAAAGCCAGAAGAAGTGGCTGACATACTGGAAGTCTGTGCTGCCACTCAGCATGACCTGGATATTCTGGAGAGGTGGGCAGAGAGGAATCTAATTACATTCAAATTACATTGAAAAAGAGCAACTGTAAGGTTCTGCAACTGGGAAGGAACAACCCCATGTGTCAGTACCGGTTGGTGACTGACCTGCTAGAGAGCAACTTTGGAGAAATGGACCAGGGGTACTAGTGAACCACAGACTTACCATGAGTCATCAATGTGCCCTGGTTGCCAAAAAGCCAATGGTCTCTTGGGTCGCATTAAAAAAGTGAGGTCAGTAGGTCAAGGGAGGTTCTCCTCTATCTCTGCTCTGCCCTAGTTAGGCTGCATCTGGAATACTGTCCAGTTCTGGCCTCCCCAGTTTAAGAGGGTAGAAAGCTTCTGGAGAGTATCCAGTGCAGAACTGCTAAGATGATCAGGGCCTGGAGGATCTGCCTTATGAGAAGAAGCAGAAAGAACTGTATTCTTTCAACCTGATGCTACAAACATGCAAGTGTCAGGAGGATGGGATCAGCCTCTTCTCAGTGATGTTGAGACATCAAGCATCACCCTAAGTGACAAGATAAGGGACAGTGGGCACAAACTGGAACATAAGAAGCTGAATTTAAACATAAAGAGGGGTTTTTTTCATTATGAGGGTAATAGCACTGAAACTGGCTGCCCAGAAAGGCTGTGAAGTCTTCCTCTCTGGAGACATTCAAAACCCACCTGAACAAGTATCTGTGCTATTTCCTCTAGGTTATCCTTCTGTAGCTGGTGAGTTGTACTACATGATCTCCATGGGTTTCTTCCAACCCTGACCCATCACCCAATGAACACCCATTGCATCACCACTTTGTAAAGCAGAAAGTATTACTGCTGTGGACTGCCTTGAGCTCTTATGAGCTTCAGTGTAGTTTTAGTGCAATTACAATTGTTTTTTTAAAAATATCAGTGTTGTTCAGACTATAAGCTACTGGCACATGACCCCATTTGGAAGAAAATTGAGTTGTGCTCTAGAAGCACTAAACAGCAATGGCAAATAGACAAAAATGAGAGCACTGGCTGGACTGCAGATCATTTAGTTATATATTCAAAGCAATGGAAAGATCAGAGAAATTCAAAAGTGAGATCTCAGTGTGGTCTGAGGAAAAAGCCAAGTGAATAGGTGAATGCTAGGTGATGCTAGCAGAAGGACCACTACAGCTGGAAGCAAGAAAGCGATACCCTGTAATTTCATTGCTTGTGCTCCAAAATTATTAATGGCCTACACTTTTCACTTGGTAAGAATGATATTGGGGGTACCTGATCACTTCTATCCCTCTAAGCAAAGATATGGGAAATTCTGAACTATGAATTCACCAAACATAATATGGTACGGAGAAAGATAAATTGACATCCTGTGGAGCTCTATAAAAACAGACTCCATGTCTTTCCATTTTCCAGAAATGTGTTTAGCATTAGTGGACTTTCAGAGTCTGAAATCTCATTCAAACCATATAGGGGCCAGGTTCAAAACTGATTTGGATAGTTCACAAAGCACGATAGGCTTTGTTTTACAGTATCTAGTAAAAACATAAATATACTTTTTCCATAAACCCTCAAAAATCCAGGCATACTAAGATAAGTTAGATTCTAGTGTGCTCTATTTTTAAGAAGATCAGTGCTTTGGTTGTATGGTAGAGCTATTTTCAAGTACGAAAAGTCATTAAATATTCATGGTTTGGAAAAAACTTAAAGGTAACATACATTTTGACACCCTTTTAAGTAATTTTTGTGGTTTTCTTTGAACTACTTCATCAGTTATTTATAAGCGGTGTCACAAAAATCATAAAACATATGACGGAGCAATTTACAAGCAATGAAATCTGTATTAATGTCTGAAAAAGTGTGTTTTCTAAAACATCAAGAAAAAAAAAAGTAAAATGCATTCTTTTCAGACTTCTTGCTCCTCCTTCTCCTTTCTCACTCCTCAAAAAAACAAGGGAAGAAGCATTCACAGAAAATTTTCACTATAAGCACAGTTTTTTGAGAAATTGTCATCTGGTTTTCATTTAATCTCTATGCAGATTCTCTTACTACCAGAAACAGCAAATATTCTCTATGCGTACAAGGAAATTTAGGAAAAAGCTTCCTATACTTTTGATAATTCTCAAAAAGAAAAAGAAAGAAAAAAGGATGAGAGAAAGACACTAGTTACCTGGATTTCAGTGAGACCAGCACTTGCAGAACCCTTTATCTTGTTGTACAGCAAAAGTTTGGTACATAGCTCTGTTGTAAGCCTGCAGATCTTATGGTCAAGTACAAAGCTGACAGCATGAGTTTGGGGATCAAGTCTACTGTACTGCTTGGAAAGCTGAATAAATAGTTTGAAGTAGAACAGTACCTTGTAGCAGAGCAGTGCCTTGGCAGAATGAAAGACACCTAAAGACAATTGTTCCTTGCCACATGGCTAAGAGAGTAACAAAAGCTGTAGGGAACAAGATCTTTGGTTTAGAAATTACTTGGCATTGTCCTCTCTCCTGAGCTGTAGGAAATTGCTGGTTTATGAATAAAGCAACTCACCAAGGGATTGTCCTGCCTTATATATTAGGAGCAGAAGATACTTGCCTGTATTGCCACACACAAAGAGCATTGATTGTGTTGCATCATACAGCCATCTATTTTGAACACATGCAATAAAAATGACCTTCACCCTTCTAGACTGCAATAATTAATATCTTTCCATTAGATGCTAAGTATTGCTATCACCTCCCCAATTCTCCAGCCACAGTTCAGTCTGACAAAATGAAGTGGGTTTTTTTCTGGAAGTTTTCTTTGTAATTTGAGTCTCCTTCTCTGGTGACATTCAAAACCTACCTCAATGTGCCATCCTGCTCTGGCACTGGCATTAGACTACACAATCTTTTAAGGTCCCTTCCAGCTCCTAATGTTCTATAATTTCCGTGATTCTGTGAATTGTGATAGAACTGCTCTATGATAACAAGCAGCTGTTATTTTTCTAGCAGAGCTACTACTCCAGTTATTGACACAGGTACCAACACTGTGATGCAGGGAAGGAAAAAAGCACGCAGTCTACCTCATCCTTTAACAACACTGGTATTCTTTTAAGGGTACAAGTAAACTTTTAGAATACTCTTATTATATCACAGAGAATTGTTTTTGTTCTGTATATCAAACTAGATTGTCTTTGCTTATTAATATTTCACTAAACAAATCACAGAATTCATTTGCATTTCTTAAAATAATAAAAAAAGAAAGGGCTAGAAAGAACAAGGGAAACTGGTTTGAAGTTAATACCAAGCTCCTAGCAAAGTCAAAAGACAAAGTTAGACCAACACTAACAAAATCTTAAACTCTTATTTCCTGTGTCCCTTAATTTTACACGGTTAATCTATGACATGTCTCATGTTGAACAACACAGCGTGCATTAAAAGTATCTTAAGTTGAGTACCTTTCTGCTTGATATGAAACAACATCTGATGCCATAATCTAAAGCATCAACTTTGAGGCTACAATGTTACCAAAACCAGCACATTTTCAGGCAATGAAACTATTTAATTATCTTGTTACATTCCAAACAGTCAGCTGTACTTAAGAGATTATTTTTCCACTTGGCTGAATACAGCAATACGCTCTCAAAATTCTTTCATCGCTTCTCAGATCTAATGTGTATGGAAACACAGCTGTAATGCAGTGGTTCTTCCTATGGAACTAGTCATAGATTCATGTAGCTTTAATATGATGGCTTACTTGCCATTAGGAAAAAATATTGGGTTAGGATTGGAGTGGCAGTTTTATCCTTCACAGACACCTTGGGGCTGAGCAGCTGAGCACTACAGAAGCATTTCCAGTTCAAAGATCTGACAAACCAGTTCTTGACAGCTTGGAATATTTGAGGGAATATCAGTTCTCCAGTATTAGAAGTCATCTGACCTAATTTACTCTGCCACTCAAATGAGTGGTGGAAAAAGGAGGATGATCCTGCAAAATTTTATGTCTAATTTGGTCTATCCAAATCAGACATAAAGTTCCATAACACAAGGCCAGAACAGTAGCACCTGCAGGGCAAACATGTAAAGTTCACACCAACAAGAATAACTTCTCCTGCCAGGACTCGACTATACCTTACCACTTCCATATTCTTTGCACTTTTTTTTTTTCTCAGATTCAGAAACTGTACCCCAAAGCATGTCAGGAGTACATACCAGCTTCTGTAAGTACCTTCCTCTTTCCATGTCCCTTTGTGTTAAAATCACAGGAAATCAATCAAAGGAAAAATGCTTTCCTCTTGCACAACAGATCTCAGTAACAGGTCAGAAGGTTAGTTACAAGTGTAGCAGAAAGATTCAGTGCTTCTTTGGGGTACTGCCATTTCAAGCAGTTGTTTAAGGAAGGAAGAAAGAAAATATTATGACCTCATCTTCTTTGAATTTGACTTCAAATGACCTTGCTTTTCTTCACAGTTCCATCTCTTGTGTTGTAAGAGAACAAGCCACTTGGGAATGATGTAGCAAACCGATTGGTTACTGCAATTCAGGAGGGAGTCAATTGAGCTGTTTCTACTAGCAACCATGAGACAGCTGAAATGAAAAGCAGTAGTCCCTGTTGCCCTAAATCCTTCAGAAAACCCAAGCGTATTTAGGTGCTCCAAGCAGACAGGAAAATGTGTGTGAAGTCAATATTTTAAATTATCAGTATTCCAGAAAATAAATTCTCCTCTACTAGCAATAGATCTTCCTGTTGCAATACACTGTATGGTTGTAAAAGCAGACATTGGTGCTCCGACCAAGACTGAGAAAGAGTGCTAACAGGTTGCTGCTGGCCTATGTCAACAGAAACTTGTGCCAGTTTTTGTATTTTGTTGGCCTAGCAACAATCACTCTCAGAACCCTTGAGTGAATTCCATTTGGTCCCATGGACTTGTGAACCTTCAGGTTCTTTATCTAGTCATGAACCCAATCTGCCCTTATAACCCGTGGTGCTTTTTTCTCCCAGCACTGTCAGTCTCAGGTCGTTGTGTGGTAGAACATGCTGAAAATCACAAAAGACCTATGCCACATGTATGACTCAGAGTGACAGCTTGAGAGACATGAGGATCTCAAGGGAGAACTTGTGTACCAAAGCTGCCTCATGTACACTCCTAGATGTTGCCACAGGTTGTGATTTAACACAGTCTGAAATGAGGGATACTGGCACATGACTTTTCTCTATACACTATTCTGTGGTACCTTACAGAATAGTATTGGTCTGGCATCCTTGCCCAGTGTGGTCCTGTCCCAGCAAAATAAGTACAAGCACTCAAATCAGATTCATATGGAAAAGTCTTTCAATCTAATTTTACTTTTCAGTGTGAAATCTTAAGTCTCTATAAAGTTTAAACACAGGAAATTTCTAGACTACCTTTCCTTTCTCTAACAGACAAGAATTATGACACATTACAGGATTACGTCCATGTGGTACAACCAATTTGCCTCATTATGTCACGGGACTTCTTTGTTCAACAGTACAAGCGACAGAAAAGTAAGGGCATTTTGATGAGACAGGGGAGTACGCAGTCCTGTGCCTCAATAGTACAGAGATTCTATCCAGAAGCCCTACTGCTAGGCATAAGTTTCATTATTGTAACAGCTATTACCAGGCAATTCAAAGCTTCATCTCTTGCTCACTAATTCCTGATACAAGCTTACTTGATCTCAAAAACAAACCTGTTATTCTTCATATATAATCTGGGAAAACAAATCTTCTCACCTTTTAATGCCTTTTCTTAGCAAAAGCATACTCAGCTATTTAAAGACGATTTGTACATGTAGCTTGATTGCTAAGGAACCGCTTGCTACATTAAAATGCTAAACAACATCAACAAGGTGCTTTTAGTGTTTAATTTCTAGTTTTTAATGTCTGTGTTAGCATACCCATTAGGCATTGATCTCACTGTCAAAAACAGTGTAAAGTTTAACTTGTGCTTAGATGAACAAAATATGGGACTTTACAAGACAACAGTCACTCAGGAGAAAGCATTCTATTATGAAAGGCTATTCCACTATTAAATGCAATCAAAGTATGACTACCAAATCTATTGCCATGAGAAAGTATGAAAAGTACAGTTTATGAACAAGATAACACTCTGATAATTAAATTCATGCTTAGAAAATATACAATCATCGACACGATCAAGAATACACTAAGGCCTGTAGAATGAAAACTGATATGGTCATAATAGATTTAATATTTCAGGAATAAATCCTCAAGGTATGAGCTATGTAGTAGTATTCTTTCCTAGTTGGCAAGTGCACAGAAAGCAGCCGTGTTCTGCTGACAGGAGCTTCTTCTGCTTCATTGTCACCGTCTTATTCAGGTTAGCTGAACTATGGCTTACATGAGCCAATCTTCATCACAGACTGAGATATTCAAGAGAAAACATCTTAACCAGGTTCACAGATTCAACAGCAAAAAGATCTGCTGCTCATCCAGCGCTGTTTTCAGATGTGATGCCAGAACCTCATGTTCAATCATTACTTGCTCTAGCGTGCTCTGAATCCCGGCCATTCTAACGATGAATTCTGTAGTATGACTATTATAACATCAATTTTATGAAAGGACATTAATGCATTTATACAAAACAGCAGCATGTCCTTGAGATGTTTTAGGAGCACCAGACAAGTGCTTCATTGCCCACATTACACTTCAAAGGCAGAAACATTGTAAGTTTAATGTTTGATATGTAATGCTAGGCTTTATTCTATAAGGGGACAGCAGGGCTAGAAGCCATAAATTGGAATCAGCCCACCATTCCCTTTGCTACTGTACATTCCTTAAGGACCAGTCTAATATGAAAGTGAAGTGAATAACAAGTGTGCCCTGCTTTCTGTGGGCAAGGCAGAAACACAGTGGTTCATCAAAACTCACAGAGATTGGCAAAGCTGACCTCACGCTCCTACCTCAGTATGCAGTCACAAGACTCCTTTTCATGAAACATACAGACACTAGGAAAATGCCTTCCTTTGGATCAGGGTATGTACTTGTACTAGAAAAGTCTTCTCGGGAACATTTATGGTCTGTGTACTTCAAAGGAAATATGAATAAAACCAGAAAATCAGAAAGGTAATTGTATCACAGTATTACCCAGGTCGGAAGAGACCTCATAGATCATCAAGTCCAACCTGTTACCACAAAGCGTGTTGCCTTGACTTGAAATACCTATTTTGTTTCCCTCTTTCATTCAAATGCTTACACTCTTCTAGCTCGTAACTACCTCCACAGCTATTATTTGGACAGCACTGAACTTGATGTTGTTTGTCTGCCCAGTGCTCTCGTAGTAAAGGTCATTCTTTAGCTCAGAATACTGTGCAAGGAAGAGCTAACAATATGCTCACTCTCCTCCTTCCATATAGGAAAGGTTATCACAGCTGGAAACTGTGGTGGGTTCAAGACCACAAGTAAAGAAAAAGGAAAAGAAAACAAAGCACTTAGGTCTCAGTGAGATCTTGGATAGAATTTGCCAGACAATGGGTAGTTTTGGGAAAATGGAAAAGGGTTTATTAACTCTATAACGGTATACAGAAAGAAGAAAAGGTTAAGCAAGTTAGTGCACACAAACTAGAAACTGTCACAAATGCCATCACATATTCTGAGAAAAATACAGTGCAAGATCACTATTGTATTGGTCCTTGGGGACCTTGGGAAAGAACATGTCAGTCAAGTACAGACAGGTACCACCACCCTTTCTATTATTCATGTGTCACCATTGTCGTCTGCAGACACCAGTACCCTTGGTTGTCCAGACTGACGAACTCTTCAGTTCTTCAGTGCAACTTTCTCCAGCAAAACACGGATCAAGCAGGCCTGATTCTTCAGCACCAGGAATTGCATCCCTCGATGCAGCAGACATGATTTCAAACAGGACCCAGTCTCTGTCTTCCATGCCCAAGGTTTAAGGATTCTCGAGTCCTTCTGGTTTCTTCAGCTAAGCACGAAGGAATTCTCAGATGCCTGTCCTAAGGCTCCTTCTCTCCCCAATACTTGAGCATCCCCACCTTTTCGCAGTGGCAGAAGTGACAAACAATCTCTCTTCCTACTAATCAATGTTTTCTAAGATGGCGGCAACGGCCGCATGGCCCCAGCCACATGCGGGATTCAAGGTGGAGACCGACTGCATGGCCACGTCAGCAGGGGCCTCCCGACTCCACAAACATGGACAAGAGTGTTCCACGGCCCTCATGTCTCTCTTCTCCTCCTGCCTCAGCTACAGGGAGAAAGGGGAGGCTCTTTCAGCTCACCACAGGTTGCTGAATGGCTGCTCCATGATGGGGAGAAGATCAGCACTGAGTTCTTGCTTCTCTAGTCCATGGTGCCAGCCCAGGGCTGGGCTGGGTCAAAGCTGGGACCAGTCCAGGGCTGGGGCCACGAGCCAGCTCCAGGGTCAGGCCAGGCCAGGGTCAGGGCCAGGCTGGAGCTGAAGCCAGTACCATGCCGTCTCCATCTCCCTGGAAGCAGCCATGTCTGGTCTTCCCCTGCCACTCTGGAAAGGGGAGGGAGTGCCCGAGCTAAAGCCCCATGCCAGGAGGAAGACCCAGCTAACCCACACCCCACTAGGGTAAGTACCTGGGACGATACTTTTAAAGCAAAATGTCCCTTTCTCCTCATGAAAGCACAAATCCATACATCTGAAAATTCTGGTAATTTTCAAACTGCAACAGAGACATAAAAGTCCTCTGAGATACCAGTTGTTTGTGGTAGAGCAGACAAAGTGAATTCAGTGATTCAGTCTTATAAAAAAAATAATTGACTATCAATCAGAACTAACTTGATCTGATTCCCAGTTGCAAATCACTGCCTGAAAATTGAGAATTTCAGATTTGATGTTTAAAACAAAGCTCTTTCCACACTCCATACCGTGTTGATTCAACATCTTGCAGTATGCCTGCTTTTCAGGCTAGTATCCTAAGTGCTATCTCTGCTCTACATAAAGAAGGTACAGCACATCAAACCTTGACACTAGTGATCATCTGTACATTTCATGTTGCATGAGCTATCCAGTAGCATAGATGTGTTAAATACATACAGCACAGAATCTTGATAAAATTATTGTAGCAGCAGCGGATTAAGTGTTCAAGGAAAAGGATATAATCATAGAATCATAATGGATTGGAAGGGACCTCGAAAGATCATCTAGTCCAATCCCCCTGGCACAGCACGATCACCTAAACCAAGTCACACAGGAACACATCCAGGCGGATCTTGAATATCTCCAGTGAAGGAGATTCCACAACCACCCAGGGCAACCTGTTCCAGTTGCATCCCTACATTCCCTCACCAGAGCCTTAAAATCACCCCAAGTGGCCACCCCCTCCTTCCATGACCTGTAGGCTTTCCTCTTCTCCTTCAGTTTGCCTGCNATCTGGGTAGTTAAAATCCCCCACGAGAACCAGGGCCTGCATCTGTGAGGCTGCTGCCAGCTGGCTGCAGATGACTTCATCAGCTTCCTCACTCTGATCTGGAGGTCTGTAATAGACACCCACAACAGTGTCACCCCTGCCAGCCTGCCCCTTAACCTGCACCCACAATCTCTCAACTCTCTCCTCTGCTGCCCCCAGACAGTACTCAATACATTCCAGTTGTTCTCTTACATAGAGGGCAACTCCTCCACCCCGCCTTGCTGACCGGTCTCTCCTGAGAAGGATGTAGCCGTCCATGGCCACATTCCAGTCATGCGAGCTGTCCAACCAGGTCTTTGTAATCGCTACCAAATTGTAACCGCCTGACTGGACACAGATTTCTAACTCTTCCTGCTTATTCCCCATGCTACGTGCATTGGTGTAAGCCACCAAATTTTTCAGTATGACTGTCCTCAGGTACACCCTAAGTCTATGGGCTGCTGACTTACATAATAGGTAGGGATGTATATAAAACAGGATTAAATTAGTTGTTATGAAATTAGATGTCTGTATAACCACTAAGGACTGCTCTGCTAGCAGATACGTCTGCCACAATTTTCAATGTGTTCAGAAAATCAGCTCGTTCTGGATCATCATAGCTTCCCATAAGAGACACGTTTACAAAACAGGAGATTAACTGAAGTGTGCACCCTGCAACATTTATATTGCATTTAAAGCAACTCCTTTTCTGAAATTGTGTACATTACAAGTTTATTTCCAGTCCTGATCTCAGATGACATCACTTGATACTGCTTGGTTGCATTTAAGAACGGTGTGTAGATACCATGTATTGTGAATACATGACATAAATGACACAAGTCCTGTCCTGATGAGCAACTATATACAAGTATGTCAGCTATCAGTGTACATTTAATTGCAAAGAAACACACCTAGACTGGCTATAGTTCCATAGATGTTCAGTAATTTATGCAGAGCTTTGGGACATGTCACACTGCACATTTCCCTTCATATTACCTTTCCCCTTCTAGTCCTGTACTCTTGTATGTACTGTTATACAGCTGACAACATATAGGTCACGAATGTGAGACCTTACAGGACGGTAGCAGTATATGTGCAGTAGCACAGAAAGAGGTGATGAGGATTAAGGTTTTAAACTTACCAGCTTTTACTACATCTATGCTGGGTATAATCCAAGAGAAAAGAGTCTTTATGATCTTTTACCTGGTTTTCTGCTGTCCTTTGATACTTGCCATAGGGGTCTGGCCAGAGTACAGCACTGTAAATGCAGTTCTTGGTTTTGCCCAGAGAGCAGGTGGTTTTAGAGCTCAGAATCTATGTTGTTTAAAAAGCAAAAGAAGTGCTGCAGGACAAACAGAGCCTTTATATGAGCAAAATCTATTTAGGTTTAAAAATACGTGAAACAGCAAACTTTTGCATGCTTTGCAGCAAAGCTTCTCTCTTACTGTAGATAAGCATACACCTACAGGCAGATCTGAAAAACTTCAGTTAAACAGATTCAATAGGACAAGATATAACGAATAAAAGGGGAAGATTCATAGTAATCAGTTCCACTGAATCTTTGTGTGGTAACTAAGCAAAAGGGAATACATTAACAATAATGGCTGGTTCTGAAAGACAGTGACTGATATGTCTAAAAATAAAACCCATTCAGACTACAGAATTTTATTTTGAGCATCAGAAGAAAGTACCAAAGACTATGCTCTATTAAAAATTACCTCACCTAAAAAACCCCTGTAAAGCACTGTGTGCACAATGACATCCTACAAATTAGCCCCGAGTAGAGCATTGTCCTGATGGTTATACAGAGAGGCAAGAGAGAGTATCTGCTTTTCTCCTGACAGCAGTCTCTCCAGAAGCACAGCCTTGTGCTCTGTGCAACAATTCAACAGAGGCAGAGGCAGTACCTGCTCTCAGAAGTAGGAATTGTGACAATGAAGTTAAATAAAGGATCTGATTACAAATCCCTTATTCTAGGCCAAAAGCCTAGACCATGTTCTCCTTTTACATACTGACCTCTGAACCAACAAGGACCATTCACACTTGCGTTTTCAGCAGAAGTGCCTGAATTTGGATCACCATGCAGGACAGACCTTAGTGCAGTCCAGGAACTATTTCTGGCAGCTGCAAAGTGATTTGGAGACCTCCCTCCGGCTTCAGAGAGGAAACATAAGTCGGGGTGAGGACCAAAACCAGCCACAGGCTTTTAAAGGTGGAGCTGAAGCTACATCCTTCCATAACAAGAGTGGTGGGAAAATCATGGGGGTACCTGCTTTTCCGCAGACTTTCTGATCTACTGCGTAAATGATATTGGGTCAGTGAAAATACATGTCAACTCACAATGTTTGTACAACTGGTTGCCCACCCAAGTGGCTTTGTCAGACAAAAAATAACAAGGCTGAACAGAAAAAGGTGTAATATAAATGCAAAATAAGTGTGTGGAGGGTGCATGGTTAAAGATGGGAACAAAAGACCTTTATCTAGAAATCCTTTCACAGATGAGATGCTATTTCTTGAAATGACTGTTTTTCTACCAATTTTCCTACCACACCAGGCTCCCAAGAACACCTTTAGGGTGTTATATGTAGACAAAACATTCTATACATTATTATTATTATTACCTTGGCAAAGGTTATTACAGTAAAGAATGCTTATCACCCAACTGCAGAAATCATTACTCTTTACCAAAGAGTGGAGCACTTGATTTGTCTATAGGACAAAACAGCAAAAGAAATCTGTGCCTTAATTCCCTGGCGTGTAAATAAAAGTGCTGATCAACTTATCTTCCATCTCTATTCACTGGAAGTGTTTGGGAATTAACATATTAGCAAACCATGACTAAGGTCCCTGTGTGAACACAACTGGCTATCCCAGGTTTTTTCTGAAGTACAGAAGCAGCAGTTACCAGTTTATGTAGTTCCTTGCTTATTTTGTGCTGTATCTCATGTCGTGTGCAAACCAGGTTATATGAAGCAGGGTAGAGGCTTCTTCCTTGTGATGTCAGAGTGTTTGAAAAAAGCAAAGACACAGGTCTGTATTCTCCTTACACATTTCACTCCTGACCTATATGACAGCCTCCCTCAAAGCACTGATACTGTGTTTGTGCTCTCCAGTTCTAAGCCCTGAAGTCATAGATGGGTTAAACTCCATGGTGGTTGTTGCACTCATGAGCCATTTAGCCACTGGGCATAGGCTAATAGCACTTGTTTTTTTCTTTCTGACTACTGAAAAGCTGTCATCAAAAATTACTTTCTACCCTGTCAATACAGGCTGGAGATGAATCACTGGATGTTGAAGATATATCAGATTCTGTCTCTTTAGTCACTAGGTCTCATTAAAGACAAGTTAGACGTACCAAAGCTATGCTCACCTGAGACAGATGACCTTGCAAATTTTTACCCACAGCTTAGGTGTAGAGGGAAAGGAGGAAGCAAATAAAAACACCAAGTACTGGAAGAACTGCGGGGGTTTTTTTGTAGGATGCCTAGGATATTAAAAATGCCAGTTTCTCTATGTTTTTTAAATTTTATCACATTCATGCATTTTTCTGCACTTGAATTATTTCAGAATTATTGCCCATTTCCTCTGCAGTGCTCAGCTCTAATGTTATAGTTTAGATATAAAAAATGGCTTAATTTTAACTATATATAGAGACGGATGTCAGCACAGTAGAAGAGAACATTCCAACACATTAGTGCAAGAGCCTACAAAGGCTATTCTAAGCACCTCAAATGCAACAATGGCTCCAATGGGTACTTCAGGATAAATATCTAATGTGCTGAGTCAAAGAGCCCAGAGAAGTCCTCAATGCACTATATCATAAAATTATATTGGTTTATGCTGAAAAAAAAATTATCGTAGAAAAATTCAGAAGTGTCAGAATCATAATGCTTAAGGTCTTGAGGACAGTCGGGCACTTGAATGGGGAATTGAATCCTTGCTGACCCATCCTGTTATTGAAATTTTGTTTTGTTACAACACTTCCCACTGTTCACAAAAGCTCTGGCTTTGATTAGTATTTCCATGCAGAAGTAGCTGTAGCTGTGTTGAAGTTCTATAGCCTAGCATGCTCTTACCAAGAGCTCTTACCTTTTCTTCCAGAAAGAGAGACTAGGTTATATCTGCATAAGCAAGTAGACGCAAAAATCAAATGCTAAGAAACAGTGATGAATATTGCACAAAAGCACTGACACAGAGTGCACATCCTGTTTTCAATATCCAGAAACATATCCAACTTGAGGCTATGACAATTAAATAAGCTATCTGAGTGTCCTTATGGACACATCGCATATTCAAAGTGTCAGTATAATGCGTGCAGATTCAGTATAGCTTGTTCATATTTATTCTAAAGTACAATTTTTCTCCACAGAATTGTGAAAGTGCACATGTTCTTCTTAAAATAAGAATTAAATCTGCTTTCAAAATTATCATGCAAAGGCAATTTTAAGTGCAAAATTTACTTTGCATATAATCTCATATACAGGGGTATCCAAAATTCTCTGTATTTATCCAATTGTAATCACAATGTTGATCTGTTGGCAGTATTCGCAAAGAAGAATGTGCAAACCCCACAGTTTAAGAATAATCCTTCATGCTATTAGAACAGTTTCTGTACTATTGTTTCCATAGAAGTTTGTATTTGGCTATATTTTATGAAGTCGACTTAATTTTAGGAAAATTCTACAGGTCTAGTTAAGATTTTCTCATGTTAACTTGAAAGGACTATTCCTTTTTCAACTTAAACTGTTGTGTAGATCATCATTGGTCTGTTTATTCAAGATCCTTAATAGTGATACATAATACAGCTGAGTTTAAGAAAAAACAACTTCATGTTTTCTCAAGTACTCCTGTACTGTTTATCCATTGTTTGGGTTTCACTGGGAGAGAATTCTAGGCCAGGTATGATCTGCAGGCCATTAGCAATTTTGACTTAGTCAGCACAGCTGACCAGAATTGTCTACAGGNTTGTCCCTCCTATACCGGGGGGCCCAAAACTGAACACAGTACTCAAGATGAGGCCTCACCAGGGCAGAGTAGAGGGGGAGAAGAACTACCCTCGATCTGCTGGACACACTCCTCCTAATACACCCCAGGATCCCATTGGCCTTCTTGGCCACCAGGGTACATTGCTGTGCCATGGTTAACTTGCTGTCCACCAGGACCCCCAGGTCCCTCTCCACAGGACTGCTTTCCAGTGGATCACTTTCCAGCTTGTACTGGTACAGTTTGTTATTCCTCCTCAGATGCAGGACTCTGCACTTGTCCTTGTTGAATTTCCTCTGGTTACTCTGTGCCCAGTCTGTCCAGGTCTCTCTGGATGGCAGCACAGTCTTCAGCCATATCAGCCAAGCCATCCAGCTTGGTGTCATCAGCAAACTTGCTGAGCAGACACTCTGTGCCCTCATCAATGTCATCGATGAAGATGAGGGACACCACTAGTCACAGCTTTCCAGCTGGACCTGGCACCATTGATCACCACCCTCTGAACTCTATCTTGCAACCAGTTCCCAACCCACCTCACTGTCTGCTCCTCCATCCCACACTTCCTCAGCTTGCTCACTAAAATTTCATGGGAGACAGTGTCAAAGGCCTTGCTAAGGTCAAGGTAGACCACATCCACTGGTTTCCCCGAATCTAACCATTCAGTTACTGCATGATAGAATGCTCTCAGGTTAGTCAAGCAGGACTTCCCCTTGATAAATCCATGCTGACTACTCCTGATAACCTTCTTCTCTTCCAAGTGCCTTGAGATGCCCTCAAGCAGGAGCCGCTCCACCATTTTTTCCATAAATGTCATGCTCAGAGAAATCTGCTGGGAGGGGGCTTCTCTTGACTTTATGCCTCGTCCTTTGCCTGAGGACTGCTTTCCTATTTGTTGTGACTGCTGCACATTCACTAGACTAATTATAACTTCACATATTTCATATTTGCATTTGGCAGTAGTTCTGCTGTTTCATTAAATCAGTTTTCATTTACAACCTGTGGGTCATCTCTCTGTTCCCCAATCCCCCATCTTGGCTTAGGACAGGTCATCAGCTTGTAGAGCAACTGTGTATAGTCTACCCCTGGATACTACCTAAACTTACACACCTGTGAATAATAAGATATACTTACACCGTGTGGGACAACCAAGAATCTTAAGAAGACTTTGGGAATTAGGTCCAGGTATATTCTGGGTTTTCCAGCCATACCATTACAGAATTTTTTGTTGCCAGCTTAATGTATTTGTGTATTCCTTCTGCAATTAACTGATCCAGCAGCACAGGTGAAAGAAACCAGATTCTTCCATGCATTTAATACTGTGATGATGTGTTCTTCCCTCCCCCCACTGCCATCTACATGGCCCTTATCTCCTGTACTCCTTCTCAGCTAAAGATGCAATAATGATGCCTCTGGGCATGGTTAAGGGGTCCTGCTCTGTATGGATACAGGAAAAACAGGCAACAGTACAACAGCCAAGGGCTTACTTGGGCAATAAGCTCAAGTGAAAGTTTGGCCTGTAAGTATGACTCTGAGTCAATCGTTTTGCCCCCATAAATAGTGGGCAGCCCAAGAGTCCTTTGAGCTCTCCTGCACAGCAGCTGGCTGCACAGAAGGATCTGCCCTTGTGATGCCTGTCAAGGACAGTTCTCGAACCTGAGATGTTCCTTGCCACAACAGCCTAGATAATTGACTGATATAATGCAAAAGGTCAAAGATTGATTAAAATAATATTTAAGATTAAGTGTAACCATATAATCATCTAAATGAGAGGGTCTCCTGACAGCTTTGTCTGTCCCTGTCCTCCTCACAGTAAACAATCCAGTGTGCCTCACCAGTGAATCTTATTAAAAAGCTGCATTTAATGTTCAAACTTTGTTAAATCACTGTTTTATATCAATAAATATATTGTTACTTCCCCTTTGTGAGTCAAATTCATCGTTTCATTCACAACATGTGCAAACTGACAAACCTACGAAAAAGCCTACTCTTTTTAGTGATATTTTTCATCACTGCCTACTGTGTCAATATCTGTAGATACCCATTACCAGGGAGAACCATATTCAGCTCATTTTGCAGCAATCTTCTACAAAATCTGTCAAAGCTGCTTGCACAATCTGAGTTGCCATTGATGCAATTTTCTGTATTTGTTCCATTTGATTAAATTATCATCCCTTCTTTACAGGAATCAATTGGGTATTTAAATGAACTGATCTGTCTCGATAAATATGTACACAAGGTGTACAATGTGCTTTTGCTGGGTCAAATTCAATCTTCTAAGTTGTATCAGAAATGCACCTATCTCTTGTAACACCACTCCAGATCACAGAGAAACTGAGTGATAAACAGCTAAATCACTGTAACCTTTCTCTGCAATCTGCTCACAAGTAATATGGCTTTAATAGCTAAAGGTCTCCCAGCATGATTTTAAACAACAAAATTACATCCTATGCTGTTTAGTGAAAAGGTGACCCAACGTTCACTACGTACACACCTGAGTTCAGCAGTTTTACTGTGTTTTAATGAGGCACTATACTTACACCTACCTGCCCTGGGATTTAAACAGGAAAGAGACATCACACAGTATAAGCACAACACATAAGAGTCTCTGCTATTCCTTCTTTTTTGCTTTTTTTCATCCTGTGCCATTTTCAAGGTCTTGTTTTCATTCTTGAATTCTTTTTGTACTGTAAACATGGCCAGCTTTCTTTAGAGGATCTTTGTGGGAACTCTAAATATTTTGCACATTCAAGAGTTTTCTTTTCAGATCCAGTTTTCTGTTTCGTGGGAAATCTACTGAATGCCTTAGTGCATCTTTGAGCAGAGATAGTACAGGTCACCAGACACAAAAATGCAATGCCATCTTATCATCCAGTATTTTTGGCACTGATTTGTAAGATCCACTTTGTGGCTATTTCAGAGTGAGTGTAAAACCGAAATTGTATCTCCTTGTTATACTTTGACTGCCAGAGAATGATTTAATAAGTCTACCTTTTCTATTAATTTACTGAAACCTAAATGTCATTTATTGGCTTCATATTTAACCTGTATCACAGTAAAGTGTGGAGGTTGTAATAATTCCTGAGAATTGAAGCATCCTTGACTTGCTCCAGAAATTATTTAGTTAGTAAGCAAAGGTCTGGCCAAAGGTGTGAACACTGCCCAAGTAATCACTGGCAGGTCCAGCTTTCTGGCAACCCTGATCATTCAGATCAGGCAGCAAAACATATCATTGCAACAAGACCTAGCTTTATATTCACGCTTCAACCCAGCACAAGCTATGTCTTAAGGCTAAAATACACCGATGTGCAAAGACTCAGAAGAAAGTTCACAAGCCTTTAGTCACATCTTCAAAGTGACTAAAGAAGAGGCCTGGCCTTTTATAGCCTCTCTCTCTGTGCAAAGTATAGTTAACGCTGAGCAGTGTAGCAAAATGAGAGTTACTCTGACAATTGCCTTTCTCCCTTCTATCTTCCCAAGAAGATTGTGTGACAACAAAAGTTGTGTTGTTACCATAAAACGCATGTTTTATTGAACAATTGCATGTAAAAATCAAGTTTCTTTATTACTGCAGCACAATGGAGTTGGGAACTAACAGAACACTTCTTTGCAGAACAGTGCTTTCATTTAACTCCCCAGTGATAGTATTTGACTGGTGCTACTAGGCTTGAAGAACTGTTGCTTCACAGTGCAAACACACCTGCAGTACCTGCACTCCTCTACTCGCCATTATGCCAAAAGTCATTCATTTCTCCCAAGCCATCTTCCAACATTAGAATTTCCTTTTGTCTAATATCTCCAGCTTCTCTTAACTCAGTCTATTACTTCCCGTTCAGTTTTCGACCCCCAAGCTAACCCCTACAGATATTCAACTACTCACAATCTCCTTTCTTTTTCCTTTCTCTAACAAAATTTGATGTACATGCGACACAAAAAACCTATAAGTGGTCTCATTCCTTGGATAGGTACATAATAAACAATAAATCAAGGCATGGAGAACATTCAAACTGTTTAAAAAGCCTTCCTACTGGGATCCAGTAGGTATCGCCACACTCAGGACCAGTTTTTAATCAATGTGTAAACGAGAAACTCTGTGCAATAAGAGTTGTAGGTGTACTAGATGCCATTAAAACATGAAAAGAAGTATTCCCACTAAACCTACAGTTTAAAATATCTTTTTGCTTGTATTCCATTATTTCAAAAGCCAACAAATTAGGACTCAGACCACTGTCCTAGTCAAACACCAGCCCATAAATGCACTAGTGTAACCGATTGAGCTTAGAGATGTATTTGAACTTTCAAAGAGTTTGCTGACCATCAGACGCTTGTTACAACTGTCTGTCCTGTAGGAAGCCCTGTTTACTTTGCAGGTCTTCCTGACATGTAGATGTAGACATTTGTGCAGTGCTGAAGTCTGATTTATAGAGGCAGCAAATTGTCTACTCGCTCCTGAAATGGCTTTCAATGCCTTATCTATTTCCACAGAGTCAGCTTGCAACATCACGTGCAAAAGCTTTTGTCTACTGAAACATCTAGCACCATTGAAACTAAGTACAACCCTGCACGTTGTCTGCATTCTGGAATGGATTTCCATTGGCCGTAACAGATAGCATTTTGATTTAGACTCTAGTGTTAAAGATTACATAGTGTTGTACACTGACACATGTTTGGACTGCAAATTGAAAATAAGAAAAGCAAATGTTGACTAAAAAAGTGAATGTTAAGAAATCCATGCTTAATAGCAAGCATCTCAGAAACTTTAACTCCCTGGGGCTGACCATGTTGGCTTGAGCATGGGTTTGCTGCCAGAAAGAATGGCAACAAGACTTTATAACACAGAGGCATGTTGTCACGTACTGCAGCATTTCCACAGGACTAGGAGCACAATTTTTCTCAATACCAGTTGACAAACAGTTGCCAGGAGAGTGCTAACAGTTTTGGTCTAGTATGAGGAAGGAAAAAGACACACTCAATATTTCATGTTGTAACTGTGCCACTTACTGTGTTATAAAAAACATTAAGACACTGAGAAAAGATCCTAGGGCAAAAACATTGGTCTCTCATTTGCTGTGCAGTCTGTCAAGCTGTCCAGTAAAGCTGGGTCCATCAGGGATGTGTAGAATTTCAAATACTTACATATACCATGACCAGCTTGCTGTCATGGTGCAGGTCCAAGTTGTGTGTGGACCACTAATCAATGTCATGCAGGGACAGAGAGAAAGCCACCTTGCACCTGGTCCAAACTGCACGGTTCCTGGGATCCCAGTAGAGGTCTCTATATGTGGTTGCCTCAAAACAGAAGTTCAAAGGGGGAGTTAAATTTAGAAATAAACAAAGGCTGTTCAGAACTGGTGGCCACTGGAGACAAGACAAAGGGTCATAGTCTTAAGCTCCATTGGGGAAGGTTTAGTCTTTACATTAGGAAAAAATTTTTCACTGAAAGAGTGATCCGGTTTTGGAATGGGCTGCCCACAGAGGTGGTTGAGTCGCTGTCCCTGGAGGTGTTCAAGGTTAGGCTGGATGAGGTGCTGAGTGGCATGATCTAGATGTTAGATGTTAGGTTTACTTGCTTGATTTGGATTCAGGTTGGACTGTGTGATCTTTAAGGTCTTTTACAACCTTATCATTATTGTGATACTGTGAACCTAGCTGACATCCACTATGGGGATGGATAATAGAATGTTTAGGCTTGGAAAAGAACTGTTAGATATCACTTGGTCCAACTCTCCCTGCAATAAGCAGGGATATCATCATCTAGATCATGTTGCTGAAAACCCTTCCAATCTGACATGAATGTTCCCAAGGATGGGGCATCTACCAACTCTCTGAACAACCTGTGTTTCACCACCCCCACTGTAAAAAACTTCTTCCTTCTATCTAATCTAAGTCTACCCTCCTTTATTCTAAAATCATCACCCCTTTGTGTGATGTGCCCTGCTAAAAAGTCTGTCCCCATCTTTTTTACAGGCTGCCTGTTAAGTACTGAAAAGTCTCCCCACAATCTCACTTTCTCCAGGCTGAACAATCTCAACTCTATCAGCCTGTCTTCACAGTAGAGGTGTCCATCTGTCTGATCAGTTTTGTGGATTCATGCCATTCTTGTGCTGAGGACTGCAGAGGTGGATGCGGTACTCCAGATGGGGTTTCATCAGAGCAGAGCAGAGGGGAAAAATAGCCTACCCTTGACCTGCTTGCCACACTTCTTTAGCTACAGCCCAGGGTATGGTTGGTTTTCTGGGCTGTGAAAAACTTCTCTCTTAAGTATGAGACAGGGAAATAAAATTAACAACAACAACACACAAGGAAACAATTAATTTAACTGAAACTGGTATCCATTTTAATCCACTAGATAGCATGTCAGTCCAGGCCTTTTATATCTGAGCAGGACTCCTCGTCATCGAGAGCCAAGTTCCTTTGAAACTAGCTGAAAAACCAGGATGTTTTTTCCTTTTGGAAAAGCCCACTTGCATTCCTGTAAGCCTTCCTGGAGCACCTCAAGAGCCCTCAAGATCACTCCAATGAAAGGAACATTCAAGGTTCACAATAATCCTTTTCCACAAGGGAAGGAGAAAACATCAGATGTGGCTACAGCTTTCAATGCGTAATTAATACAAACCACTTGGCAGAGTTTGTTTCTGTGAGATAAATGTGATCTGTGAACACAAAAGAAAGAGAAGGAAGACAGCTGGTCAGACTGGTCAGAGGAATACCTGCTGGGCCTATTCAAAAGCCAGTATTTTTGCACAGGGACCTGTGAAATGTGGGCATAAAACAAAATGTAAACAGTAGTAAACACTTGAAAACATATTCAGTTATCAATCCCAAATACCAACTGCAGTGCAAAGTACAGCAGCAGTTCTGTAACAAAGCAAGCTAATTAAAAATATTAAACCACATAAACAAACCTCTTATCAAATAAAGCAGGTCCTAAAGGACACCCTGAGGCATTTACTGTGCCACTGGGTTTTCTGCAGGGATGTTAAATCTGTGAATGCCTAAATGCTTCCATGGAAAGCTGGACAACTTGCACTGGTCCTCCAGGACTGGTCCTCCTATCAACAGATTTTCCTTTCTTATATCTACCTTATGTGGACCGTGTAGATGTCACTTCTAGATTTGCAAGACTGGTATACAAAAAACAAAAAAGAAGAGGGCTGGGTGTGGGCTCTAGTCATCAAACCAGAAAATAATTACTCGTGCAAAAAGAGTGCAATTGAAGATGACCTGTGGCTATGGCACACTGCAATAGCTCTATTAATCTGCTGGGGGCTGGACTTGAGAGAACAAGAAATCTCTGACATGATGTGTAACAGCAGCTAGACCAATCAATAAAAGATCCCTGAGCCAGTTCAAGGCTGACTTACTCCCAAACACCTGAAGAATGGTTTGATGTGAGGGCACAGACCAGAGGTGAAAACAAAGATGCAGTCAAGTACCTGATGCAGGCACCCAAATTAAGCAGATAACACAGGAAGTTTTGTTGACCTTTTGAAAATGCATCACCATCAAAAGTAATAATCCAAGAAATCAAAAAGATCTTTTTGTGGCATTTAGTGTGGGTTTGCCAAACAAGGACTGTAGAAGTGCATCAATTCAGAGTATAAATTAAGATCATCAAACCTTTACCCTGTGTGAGGAACTGATTTACTCCTTTGCAGCTGTTCTTCCATTACAGTAGTTTATCCTTTCCCTGAGTAGGAGAAAGACACTGCAATCTAATAATCTCACACCCCAAAATGAGCTTCCACAGAAGTTTAATGTGGTTTAATTCAGCTTTTCGTCCTCACATCCTCAGCTGGCTTGCCTTAGTTTCCCTGAAAAGAAATAGCTTTTGGGCATGAATTGGTCAGTACAGCAGCCTGCTTTAGCAGATTACATATATGATGCCTATGTCTGTGGAGGAAAGACAGCAGTTAGAAAAAGTGTATCATAGGGTTTGTATGCAGGTGTGCAGCTTTCCTCCAGCTTCATGGAGTGGCCTTGTGAAAAGATATGAAAGCCTTGGGCTCCACTATCTCATGGCAGAGTGCCTTGTCCCTCCCCACGCAGGCTTAAGGAGCGACACTGTTGGTGTAGTGATAGGGGATTCTGTTTTGCCCACTAGGTCAGGGTGAACTGTATGAGGGCAGCTAGAGCATCTTCAAAGCCTGTAGCACTTTGCAGTGTGTTTCTTCAAAAGAGAGTTTCATGACTTCACAGGGAAGTAGGGAGAGAGGAAATTATCCTAAGAACTCAGTACACCTGGACTCAGTCCTCTCTTTTTCTTTCATGTACAGAGGGGGGGAATCCAGATCAGACTACACTGAGAATCTTTTTTGGTAGCTGCAATTAAACTTATGTCACTGAGCTAATATCCTTAATCATTCAACTGCTCTTCAAGCCTAGCCACTTATTTTATGCAGCTGATATCCTCCATAGCTTTCACCCTCCTCCAGCCCAGAATTCTGGGAGAAAGCACTCTCTGATACACTATCCTAGTAACAAAGAAATTTAAACAACATTTACATAATCACCAAATGACCTATTCAGCTCTGATAGACCTAAGTCTTCCTTTAATCAAGTCTGTAGTTGCTCCATCACGTCTTCCTTGCTAGGCAGGCCAGATTAATCTCAACGTGTCAAGAGCCACTGTGACCAATTAATTGTTCTACCTAATCAGTCTTTTAAGAATTATTCCAAAAATCACTGGAGACTCCACTTTGAGTTTGTATTGTCAACCAAAAAAGGAAAAAAAAATCAGCATGGAAAAAAATGGAAATAAAACTTCTCTCAGAACATTCACTCAGCCCATGAAATGTCCAGTCCAGCAGCATATCATCAGCTTCACATACTTTGCAGGGTTTTGTTCCCAAATAATCTTGCTTTGTTATTTGTGGTTTTATGCATGCTACTGTGCCAAACGTAAATACACACTTACATAAACACTCTGAAAGAGAACAACCTTGTCAAGAGCAACTGGCACAGCTTGTCTTTCTGTTAAAGGCAGTGTTCTTTTCTGCATTTCTCCAAATGTTTCACAGTTGCATATGATTTTTTTTTCCTTCCAATGTCTTCCTGCTTTCTGCCTCCTCCTTTCCAGTTCAGGAAGTGTGCAATGTGCTTTGACTAACCAGTCCAAAAACCCCTTCATAATCTCAGTGCTATTAAGAACTATCAGGCTATGAATCAGATGAAAATAACACATGTGTTTGCACACTTGTTTCAAACCACTGTAATTCACCAGCACATTGGCTACATGCAAAAGCTGCATTTGCTCACCCATACTTGAGAAGACTCATTTCTTGAGTTATACTGATGAAAAAGCCCATTCATACTGACTGTGAAGGATTGAGCAAAGGCAAAGACTTCCATGAATTAGTGAGTGTTTTACCTTCACCCTAAGCTTTATCAAAAATTTCTAACCATAGAGTATCTAACAGAAGCATCCCTTGAAGTAAACAAACTGTCCCTTTACTTATTTCGTTAGGACTATGCTGTGGTTTGAAACATACATCCTACTGAACATAATAAGGGCCATTCTAAAAGCTTAAAATAAATGTTATAGCCTTTGACAGATGCTAGAGTATTTGCATTAACTTCTACGTACACCAGGTTCTTTTGTATTAATTGTCTTCTGTTGTCAGGGAGAGGCATTACTGTGGTAGACATTATGTGGAGAATTAAAAATAACTGGTCTCCTCTACAAAATAAAGCAAGTGGAGATAAATAAAGAACATCAAAAGCCTATTTGCTTGTTCACCATATATAGAAATCTGTCATTCTGATTGCTATATGCTGACATTATTTTCCTTTGTATGCACAATAATTCTAACAGAGCATGCGTTATCATCTATACAGAGTGCACTTTTTATGGAACTTCACTGGAAAACTACTTCCTAATGCATATATTTGCAGCTGACTATAAGGGAAAATATTTTGTCTCATTTCTTCCTCTTCTCCCTTCATCACTTTTAAGGTGGAATTGACCCTTGTTATTTTTTCCATATTTGCACAATGTAAAAGCCTGTTTTCAGACTCCAAAGAGGCTTTCCTGCTGGAAAATGACGCTGCATGCTTAGCACGTATCCACCACCTGCTACAGGAGGCATCTACATGCAGAGTAAAACAATTCCTCTTTCCCAAGCTACTGGAACAGCACAAATCAATACACTGTGTTAAAATCATAAGATCTGTTTCACATTTTTAGATTACAGTTTGCAGCTTGAAGAACAAGAACAAATGCCACAGTCTCAGGAAGAACAGACTTCTTTTCTTCAAAATACACTGACTGGTTTGTTAAATGTTTGAGGAAGGATTTGATGTGTCTAATTGCAGAAATATTCATCTTATTATATCAGTTTACTGCATGAGGCTATAAGCATTTTGTGTGCCTGTGTGTACAAACATTTAGCAACCCAGTTTTGCTGTAAGATTAGTTTGATTGATATGATTAAGCCTGTGTGTACAAACCTCTCCTTTGTCCAGGTGCTAAGGCTGGCTAATAAGGCTGTTACTGCTCAGAAACGAGGTAAGTGACCTTTGGCTCCGGGCTGGCAGACCTCTAGGGGAGATGGGGAAGCAGTAGCTCACAAAGCTGCTGGTTTAATTCCTGGGCTTTGCTCAGGGTCTGAAAAGGGTGCCGGTCAGAGCAAAGGAAATGCTTGTCCAGTAAATACATGCTGAAAAACAATGTATTGTGATAGAGGCTGATAACAGTGGTCTCAATACACATTGCAACAGTAGCAGCATGACACTGGTGTAATATATGCAGGACTCCCCCTAGATCTCCGCACACTGACCAAAAAAAGCATCTTCTGGAGGACTGACAGGTGAATGGTGAGTGACAAGCACTTATGGAAGGAGACAACTTAAAAGAGCTGGTAAAGAATTTGCTTGCTCTTGGAAATATTGAAAACTATGTTATGGCTTGTAATACTGGATTTACTAGTGTTTTTCCACAGGCTCTGTCAGAGAAGGAATTGAGATGCTTAGCTCCTGGAGCAGGCACAACAGGAGTCAGGCATCGGTTAGCCTCAGTTCTCCTCCTTTTCTCAAGGGAACATCACTTTGCTGCTGGCTGTGACTATCTTCTTGTCTCCATACAGATGACCAACAGCTTGCCTGGAAACATAACCCAGAATTTTAGCAGTGTAACTGTCATGTAGGCAGATTCTGCACAAATACCAAAAGATAGGTTCCACAGGGAGCCCAGCCACGATTGCTTCAGGACTTTCAATAAGAGAACTCAACAGGACCCATGGCTACTCCCAGCAAACACTAAAAGTATGTTCACCACCAGTAATGTCCCTCAGGGCATCTGCATGCCTCCAAAGTGGATCTCAAGAGGAGCCAGTATGGCTGAGTCAGTGCTGATTAGGGAGTGGAAATTCTTTGAAATGCTAGCCAAATGTCTCGCTTATCCTCCGTACAGCATCTCCATACAACCAGTTAAGTCCTTGGCATATTTGTACTAAGCCTGGAAGAAGGCCTTTTATGACCACCAGCCGAGCCAGAGTCACCCTGTCTTCTGAGATAAGCAATGGTCACAATGACCTAGGCATGATAATTTCTTAACTGGATTACTCTAACTCACTTTATCAAAGGCTGGTTGCAGGCTGCACCAAACTTCTCACTTGAGAAGATTGTGTCAAGTAAATGAAGACCCTGCTCAGTTTCATCCACTGAACCCCAGTCATTTTCAGAAGATAGCTTAGAGCTTTGCTTTTTGTACTCCACACGGCTAAGGTGTGAACAAAACAAGCTGTAAACAGCCACTTTGCCTGTGAAACCAGCTTTCAGCCCAACACCTTTTCAGAGATTTCCCTGAGGCAATCCAGCTCCATGCAAGCACATTGCAGCCTAAACCAAGAGATGATCAAATGAGAGGACAGAGTTAAATACAAAACCTCAATGCTTTTAGTAAATTTTTCGAATTCTGGATAAAACCTTCTCTGCTTTGGAGGCACTAGGGATATTTCGTATAGGTAAATAGCACCTCACCCTAGAGTACCACCAGACAAAGCCCTGGAGGAAAGAGGGGCCCAAGAGAGACAATCAATATTCAAGGACCACCTCCTCCAAGTCCAGGAGTGCTGCATCCATACAATAAGAAGATCAGGTACATACACCAGGAGGCCTGCATAGATGAGCCAGGATGCCCTGGAGAAACCTAAATACAAGAAGGAAACCCACAGAGGGTGGAAATGAAGATAGGTAGCCTGGAGGAGGTATATTGGGATTGTCTGTGCAGACAGGGATCAGGTTAGGCAAGTTAAAGACTGGAAAGAATTATATCTTACCAGAAAGATCAAGGGTAACCAGAAAAGCTTCTATAGGTATATTGATGAAAAAAGGAAAACTAAGGAAAATGTGGGCCCACACCAGAAGGAAACAAGTGACCTAGTTAGCCAGGATATAGAAAAGACTGAAGTGGTCAATGCTAATTTACCTCAATATTAACTAGAAAGCTCTGAAACTATGCCACCCAAGGCATGAGATTCAAAGGCTGGAATTGGAAGAATGGACCACGGTAGGGTCAGATCAGATTCACAACTATGTAAGAAAACCTGAAGCTTCACAAATCCATGGGACCCAATGAGATCCACCCACAGGCCCTGAGGAAACTGGTAGATGAATTTCCTAAGCAATTTTCTATCATACTTGAAAAGTCAGGGTGGTCTGGTGAAGGGTAAAGGAGAAGTATAACCTCCATTTTCAAAGAAAAGAAAGAGGAAATACTTGGGAAACTACAGACCAGAGCTTGGCAAGAACATGGGGTAGATCATCCTGAAGGCTCTGCGAAAGCACATGAAAATAGAGAGGGGGGAGATGACAATCAACAAGACTTCAGCAACGACAAAGCACCACTGACAAATTTTGCAGCCTTTTGTGACCAAGTTACAGCATTTTTGGATATGGCAAGGGCAACGTATGTCGTCTGCCTGAACCTGTGTAAAGCACTTGACACAACATCCTGGTCTCTAAATTAGAAATACATGGATTTTGTGGATGGATGTCTCAGCAGATAAGGAATTGGCTGGATGGTTGCACTAAGAGTGTGGTCAGTGGCTCAATGTCCAAGGGCAGACTGGTGATGACTGGTGTTTCTCAGCGATTGGTAGGGGACAGGTGCTGTTTAACATCTTTGTTGGCACAAAGGTGTCCACATGGACAGTGGGATTATCAGGTTTGCAGATTACATCAAGCTGTGTGGTGCAGTCGACACACTAGAAGGAAGAGACCCCATCCAGAAGAACCTTGAGAAGTGGGTCCATGTCAATCTGAAGACAAATAAGGCCAAGTGCCATGTCCTGCACTTGGGTCAGGTTAATCCCAAGCACAGATGCAAGTACAGTATAGTATGGATTCGCAGCAGCTGTGTGGAGAAGGTCTTGGGGATGTAGGCTAATGAAAAACTTGAGCCAACAAAACATGAGCACAGCCCAGAAAGCAAACCTGTGATGCACCAAAAGAAGTGTGGTAAGCAGGCTGAGGGAGGTGATACTTTCTCTCCCTTTACTCTGCTCTGATGAGACTCTACCTGGAGTATTGTGTCTTGCTGAGAGAGTTGTGATCATTCCACTTGGAGAAGAGAAGGCTATGGGTAGACCTTATTCCTGAATTCTTTGGAACAAGTACCAGAATCTCCATTAGCTCTGTAGTTTATAATGGAGGCAGACGATTGTTCATAAAAATCACATTCCTTGGTTCCTGTGCCTTATTTACAAGTATAAAAACTGCACTGCAAAGGCATGAGGCAAAGTAGTACGTGAGCTGAGAATACCATGTTTAAAAGTGTAATGGATGGTTATCAAGAAGACACCGATTCTCTTTTCAAATCCCTAACAACAATTTGGTTTCTGCCCTCGTCTTTGACATGAGATTTGCAATAAATACTTAGCAAAAGAATTTCATTGTGTCAAACCCTCTTTCTTGTAAATGTTATCAAACAGCAAGGACCTAGGATAGCATTTCCAATCATATCAAATATTAATGTAATTTTAATCCTTAAAATGAATTAATAAGGAATTGGAGTTTTAGGTACACATCCTCCTGTACAGACACGAACATCCAGCAAAGAACAGCTGATTTTGACATACCGTCTGCCTAACAAATTAGTTTAGCTGAACTGGAAGTGAAGCAGTTCCTGTTAGATGTACCTGAGTTGTAGTCCCTCCACAAAGACATTCAAACTTCAGATATAGTTTTATTCCGTTCCCAAAGGAAATTTATGACTAAACAGTGCTATTACGTATGCAGTTAGCGAGCAACCTACTGGTCTATATCTTGAAGAGAATGAACAGCCCAGCAACCTGAGCAGCTCGTGTTCAGGTGGCTGCCACTTGATGGGCCTTCCTTTTTTCATCTATGACATCTTAATCTGTTTGACACAGATAAACTAATACAATACTGAAACAGCACTTTCATCCAGCTGCAGGGAGATACCCTTCAGTAAGTGGAAAGCACCATCCCTCTTCCTGTCCAGAAGTAAAAAGTTTTAATAGTAGCAATGGCCATTTCTGCTTATTTTGACACTCTCTGTCTACATTCCTTTCTGTTACTGAACTCAGAAAGGATCTTCCCTACAGGCTACAAATTTTCTTAGCAAATTAGTTCTTCCTACTGTTGTCACTGCTGTTAAGCCAAGACACCTCACCGGTCAGCCACAATTTCAAATCCTTGGGCTGAAAGAGAACAGTGGAGAAACTGGATAATTCTGCTGGTGAAATTTCCTTAGCCTTTGGCTTTGGCAAAGGCAGAGAAGACCTAACGCTTTTGCAGTTTCAGTAGCATCATTTACAAGCACTGTACCATGTATAGTCTCATTGAGGGGTGTCCTAGTCCGATAATGCTATTTCTTTCGAAACAGCTGGGTTACAGAATAGAGTAGAATGCAAAGCCAAGTCAGAAAAATTGACCTAAAAAAAAGTCTGTTTGATAAACACTGGGATAAAAGACACCTAAGAAATAAAGTTCTGTGAAAGTATTGTGGTGTCTGGCTAATGGTCTGTTTAAGGTCTAGTTCAGCATTGTCTTCTTCCATTACAATAACGACTAGTGCTAAAAACTGAAGAAACTGAGGTGGGTTTTTTGTGGTGCTATAGAAGGACTCTATAATCTTTAAGAATTTGGTGAAGGTTGTAACAAAGACCAAGTTGTTTGTTTTACACTGTTTTTAGCCTCTTGTTATTAGCTATGTGCTATTTGGATAGACAGTCCTCACAGTTCATGAACAGCCGTTAAATATGAAAACAATAGTCACTCTCCTGATTGTGAAATCTCCTCTCACCTTAGTTTAAGAGTGTCCAGAATCCTATCTGACGAGCTAACAGTCAACAGTCTGGAATTGCATACACAAGTAGCCTTTGATTTTTGTTCTGCTACTATTGGCATCCCTAATAAGTGGCCCTCAAAAAAAGAACATTTGACATAGAAATTTCCAATAAACAAAGTCTGCAGCACACTGCACATAATGTCTGTCTCAAAGTCCTCAAGAAAATAACAATAAATAGCACGCCTACATGATGGAGCTTTGTTTACAAGTGATTATAATAATGGTGGCAGCAATAATAATAACAACAGCAATGTGAGACAGGCAAAATATGAGTGAAGAGAAAGAACCTTACAAAAGTTCTGTCCTGGAAAGAAAGGCTATGAAGTCAGCACAGCTCATTTTTTAGCTGAAACTGGACAAAACACAAAGTTTTATATCTTGGCTGCTGTTTCTCTATGAGAAATTAGAGAATAATCACTTCAAAAATTTTATTATTTGTGGCAAACAGACCCGCCTGGATGTGTTCCTGTGTGACTTGGTCTAGGTGATCCTGCTGTTGCAGGGGGATTGGACTAGATGATCTTTCGAGGTCCCTTCCAATCCGTAATGATTCTGTGATTTTATGATTCTATGAAGGGGGAAGGGGGGACAACAGGCTTACCTATGAAAACCCTGGGTATAGTAGCCCAGCATCAGTGAAGCAGTGTGGCATGACAGATAACCAGAAGGGATATCACCCCTCAGTATTGACAATTGTGTACTTGGCCCCCTCCCTGAAATGTTTACACACCAATGCATGCAGCATGAGCAATAGACAGGAGGAGCTGGAGGCCATTGTGCAGCAGGAAAACTGTGATATGGTAGCAATCACAGAAACCTGGTGGGATGACTCCCACAACTGAAATGCCTCAATTGATGACTGTCAATTTTTCAGAAGGCATAGGCAAGGAAGAAGACGTGATGGAGTAGCCCTTTATGTTAGGGACACATATGAAGCCATACAAATGAATGCAGGTGAAGAGAGAGTTGAGACGTTTTGGGTAAGAATTAGCTTTAAAGGCAGCAAGAGAGATACTGTGGTGGGAATCTGTTACTGACCGCCCAACCAGGATAAGGAAACAGATGAAATTTTTTATAGACACCTGGGAGAAGTTTCACAGTCACTGCCTCTTGTGCTCATGAGGGACTTCAATTTTTCTAACATCAGCAGAGAGAGAACAGTCCCAGAGGTTCCTGGAATATGTGAAAAATAACTTCCTGACACAACTGACGAGGGAGCCAGTCAGGCAAGATGCCCTCTTAGACCCGCTTCTTGTGAACAGAGAAGAGCTGTTGGAAGAAGTAAACAAGTCTGTGGGGCCAGATGGGCTGTGCCCAAAGGTGCTGAATGAGTTGGCAGATGTGCTTGCCAAGACAGTTTCCATTATTTACTGGAAATCTTGGCCAGCTGAGGAGGTCCCAATGAACTGCAGGGTTGCAAATATAACACCAGCTTGGCTAAGTAGGAATCTTTGGCCACACCTCAAGAACAAAAAAGAGTCTATGACCTCTGGAAGAGCGGGCAGGGTGTAGTCAAACTCTGCAGAAACAAAAGCAGCAGGGCCAAAGGACAGCTAGAGCTCAACTGAGCTACAGCTGTTCAGGGTAATAACAAATGTTTCTATAAATACATTAATAACAAAAGGAGGACCAGGAGAAAATCTCCATCCTATTTTGGATTCAGAGGGAAACCTAGTATCNTCTGTGATTTTATGATTCTATGAAGGGGGAAGGGGGGACAACAGGCTTACCTATGAAAACCCTGGGTATAGTAGCCCAGCATCAGTGAAGCAGTGTGGCATGACAGATAACCAGAAGGGATATCACCCCTCAGTATTGACAATTGTGTACTTGGCCCCCTCCCTGAAATGTTTACACACCAATGCATGCAGCATGAGCAATAGACAGGAGGAGCTGGAGGCCATTGTGCAGCAGGAAAACTGTGATATGGTAGCAATCACAGAAACCTGGTGGGATGACTCCCACAACTGAAATGCCTCAATTGATGACTGTCAATTTTTCAGAAGGCATAGGCAAGGAAGAAGACGTGATGGAGTAGCCCTTTATGTTAGGGACACATATGAAGCCATACAAATGAATGCAGGTGAAGAGAGAGTTGAGACGTTTTGGGTAAGAATTAGCTTTAAAGGCAGCAAGAGAGATACTGTGGTGGGAATCTGTTACTGACCGCCCAACCAGGATAAGGAAACAGATGAAATTTTTTATAGACACCTGGGAGAAGTTTCACAGTCACTGCCTCTTGTGCTCATGAGGGACTTCAATTTTTCTAACATCAGCAGAGAGAGAACAGTCCCAGAGGTTCCTGGAATATGTGAAAAATAACTTCCTGACACAACTGACGAGGGAGCCAGTCAGGCAAGATGCCCTCTTAGACCCGCTTCTTGTGAACAGAGAAGAGCTGTTGGAAGAAGTAAACAAGTCTGTGGGGCCAGATGGGCTGTGCCCAAAGGTGCTGAATGAGTTGGCAGATGTGCTTGCCAAGACAGTTTCCATTATTTACTGGAAATCTTGGCCAGCTGAGGAGGTCCCAATGAACTGCAGGGTTGCAAATATAACACCAGCTTGGCTAAGTAGGAATCTTTGGCCACACCTCAAGAACAAAAAAGAGTCTATGACCTCTGGAAGAGCGGGCAGGGTGTAGTCAAACTCTGCAGAAACAAAAGCAGCAGGGCCAAAGGACAGCTAGAGCTCAACTGAGCTACAGCTGTTCAGGGTAATAACAAATGTTTCTATAAATACATTAATAACAAAAGGAGGACCAGGAGAAAATCTCCATCCTATTTTGGATTCAGAGGGAAACCTAGTATCAGATAATGTGGAAAAGACTTAAGTGCTCAATGGTGACTTTGCCTCAGTCTTTAGAAGCAGAACTAGGTGTTCCTTGGACAACAGGCCTTGTGAGCTAGGAGACAGGGAAGGAGAGCAGAATGAGGCCATCACAGTTGGAAAGGAAGTGGTCAGCGACCTGCTACACCACTTAGCCATAAACAAGTCTATGGGGCCAGAGGGTTGCACCCAAGGGTGCTGAATGAGTTGGCAGATGTGCTTGCTAAGACACTTTCCATTATTTACTGGAAGGGAGGGCTAGCTGGGGAGGTCCCAATGAACTGCAAGGTGGCAAATATAACAGCCAACTACAAGAAGGGCAGAAAGGAGGATCCAGGAAACTGTAAACCTGTCAGTCTGACCTCCATACCAGAGAAGGACGACCAGGAGATCAGGCCCAGTCTGACCTCAGTACCAGGGAAGGTCATGGATCACATCATCTCAAGTGCCATCGCACTTCACATAGAGGACAACCAGGAGATCAGGCCCAGTCAACATGGGTTTATTAAAGGCAGGGCCCGCCTAACAAACCTGATCTCCTTCTAAGACAGGATAACCTAAATACTGGATGAGGGAAAGGCTGTGGATATTGTTTACCTGGACTTTCAAAGAGTCTGTGTCACTG
Source organism: Rhinopomastus cyanomelas (assembly GCA_013400115.1). NCBI lineage: Eukaryota > Metazoa > Chordata > Aves > Bucerotiformes > Rhinopomastidae > Rhinopomastus > Rhinopomastus cyanomelas. Next base: position 1,222 of record VXBP01000949.1, on the reverse strand, counting down.
TTCCCCATGGAATTCTCCTGGATAAGCTGGCTGCTCATGGCTTGGACGAGCACACAATCTGCTGGATAAAACACTGGTTGAGCAGCTGGGCCTGAAGAGTGGTGGTTAATGGAGTTAAATCCAGCTGCTGGCCTGTCACAAGTGGTGTGCCTCAGGGATCGGTGTTGGGACCACCTCTGTTTAACATCTTTATTGATGATCTCGACACAGAATGTATCATCAGCAAGTTTGCAGGTGGCACCAAGTTAGGTGGGAGTGTGCATCTGCCAGAGGGCAGGGAGGCTCTTCAGAGAGACTTGGATAGATTGGAGCAAAGGGCCAATGTTAATGGCATGAGCTTCAATAAAGGCCAAGTGCTAGGTCCTGCACTTGGGCCACAACCACCCCATGCAACACTACAGTCTTGAGGAGGTATGGCTGGAGAGACATCTGGCAAAGAGGGACCTGGAGTTTCTAGTTGACAAGAAGATGAACATGAGCCAGCAGTGTGCCCAGGTGGCCAAGAAAGCCAATGGCATCCTGGCTTGTATTAGAAATAGTGTGTCCAGCAGGAGTAGGGAGGTTATCATCCACCTATATTCAGCACTGGTGAGGCCACATCGTGAGTGTTATGTCCAGTTTTGGGCACCTCAATAAAAGAGAGATATGGAGGTGCTGGAGCAGGTGCAGAGGAGGGCAACAGGGCAGATTTTTACTTGATATTAGGAAGAATTTTTTCACAGAAATGGTGGTCAAACACTGGAATGGGCTTCTCATGGAAGTGGTTGACTTGTCATCCCTGGGTGTGTTTAAAGATCATTTTGATGAGGTGCTGAGGGATCTGGTTTAGAAGTGAATTTGTAACGTAGGGTAGATGGTTGGACTCCATCACAGGGGTCTTTTCCAACTCAGTGATTCTACAACATGACACAATACCTAAACTAGTGAATGGATGAAAACTGTGCTGACTACTGTCCTCTGATTTGGAGAAGAACTCTTCTGCAAAAAACTTTCATAAAACTGCCTCAACAAGTATGCATGTAGTTGGCTAATTATCCAATCTGGTGGCTACAACATATCTGTTCTCTCACAGTTGTCTATCAGGAAAACTAAGATTTCATAGTTTCCTGAAGGTTGGAAGGGACATTCAAGGTCATTTAGTCCAACTGTTCACCCAAAGCCACCATGCCCACTAAGCCAGGTTTCCAAGTTGTTGCAGTTTGAGCACTGCTAGAACCCCTAG
>VXBP01000948.1:541931-583071 GCA_013400115.1 Rhinopomastus cyanomelas | reverse complement strand
ATCAGTTATCCTGGGCACTTCTTCTTTGATCCAAAATTAAATAGAAAGCTGACAATACTCTCTGGTTAAGTTGTCATAATGTACTGATATCTTGACTCTTGTTCCAGTATGAAAAACAGTTGGTTACTGCCTTTGGTGATAGGTAAATTAATAGGTTTAATATTAGAGGTAATAACCTTAATTTGTTCTAAACTTTTTCCCATCAAAATGACAGTTTGTTTAAACAGGAAAAAAAAAATCACTTTTCTTCTCCTCGTGAAAAGAAATAGGAAGCAAAATGAGTAATTATTCCCCAACTTGTGTGCTAATTAATTTTTTGTTTTATTTTCTGCTGCTCCTGAGGAATCACCAAGTTATGAGGAAAAGAGCTTGTTTTTCATCTTGTTTTATTCATTTTCCTGAAAACACTGCACATTTCCTAACATACAAACTCATTTACTGGCTCACCTGCAAGTCACTGCTTTAAAGAGTATTGCAGCAGTCATGATGTGAGACATTGATAATCCTGAACTATGAAACAAAGACTTAATTGCCTATAGATGGACAATTCTTCAGTCAAAGGAGAGAAGCTACACAAAGCTAAATGGATTGTTGCCTGGTTGGGAAGCAGCACCATGGTTGTTTAAGCCATCTCCACTGGTTTCTCCACTTTTCCCAGTCAGATCATGTGATAGATCATTTATGAATGTTGTCAGAGAATTCATACCCAGGTTCTGCACATTAAAAATATTTTAAAACAAAAATTACCTTAACTCCTCTATCTGTTTCCAACAAATTCATTTTTCTCTGACCTCATTTGGTTGGATGTACACTTTTCTCCAAAGGTTCTCACTTACCCCTGGCATATGCTTGAGGAATCAGAGAATGATTCATATTCCAGGCTATAATTTCTATTGATTTTTAGTGATTCATTTATATGCTGGCTCAGCACCACTTAAAACTAGGCTGAAATGGGCTGGTATTTGTTCAGTAGTGGTTTGAGGTTCATTTTCCTTAAAGCCTTAAGAGAGGAAATGAATCATCTTATTGACTTTGAATTGACAATATTTGTTGGAAGGGATCAGGGAATATCTAGAGGGTATTTGCCTCATACATGTACATTTGTGCTTCTCTACAATCATCTCCTGTCTCCCTTCTCAGTCTGTGCCCTCTGAGGCCAACCACTCACTATCTCAAACATTTATTTCACAGAAAAAGTGAGAGCTAGTAGGAAGGTAATAGACTCCTCAGTTTAAAAATAAAACCATGAAGAACCCAAACATTAGTTGTCTGAAGACTGAGCCAAGACAGAACCTATAAGAAAAAACAACGCAAACCATTGAAAATCATTTACTCAAGTCTGAACCTTTTAATAAGAACTAAGTTTTAGTACATAACTGAAAGAAAGGAAACAGAGGACTCCACACTTGTAGTTTATTCTAAAAAAAAAAATATTCTAACAGGAGTTGACCATCCACAAAGAAGTAAAGCAAGGCAGACCTAGCAAGACAATAACTTTACAAGATCTTCATTTGTTTCTGAGGTTTTGACTTGTTCTAATGTACAGAATTTCAAATCACATTCCCTAGTTCACGTAAACTAGGATGCATTTTGTTCAATAGTCATATTCATCGACTTTTCTCTTTCTAAATGGAGCATTCAAGTGCCAAATAAGCCATTTGGCTCTTTGCCTCAGTTTCCCTACTGCTAATAGAATATCCCATTACTTCTAAATCTCATTTTGGGATTTGAATCATTAGCATTTGAAAAGCACACAAGTGCTGTCAGTGTAAGAAGTCTGAAGGCTTCATGCATCTTGCATCACAATTGCTTTCTGGTGCATCACTGTTGCTTCACAAACTGTTTGTTTGTGCTCAGTAGATATGGGTTGTCCTTTAAAATAGCCTCTTCAATAATATTTTGCCCCATCCATCATGAAAATGCAGTCAGCTGAGTGGAGCAGTGCCCAGATGCTGGTTGTTTTTAGCTCACAGATCAATATTTTACATCTATTAAGGTGAAGAAATGACCAAGACCATTTCTACCAGAAGACACTGTGAGGTGATGTATGAAGGCAGCATGTTAATAACTTGCACTTCAGTTAACACAGCTGAGATGACCATTACTATTTCTCCTCCAGCAATGCAAAGAAGGAAAAAAAACAACTCATAATTTGTGGCTATTATGGACACAAAGAGGTCAATTTACAACCATGTCCAGCCCTAGTTGCTGCAGTTTCAGCAATTCCACAAAGCCCAAATTTACCTCCTACAGCTTTGCCTCCATCAAACCTTTTTTGCGTCCTCGTTTCATACTCAGGCTTTGTTGCTGCACTCAGCCAAGCAGCTCCCACCTACATCCCCAGAGCTGGATCAAAAGACAAGACAAAATTCTACGCAGCCGGTACTTACGTCATTGAGATACGTCTCCCTGTAACTAACGGCAGGATTAGGAATTAGGCTTTGTTAACTTTGCACGAAGCTGATGGAGTACTTTCCAAGGTACAAGGACCAGCCCTTCCATTGTGTTTCACCTTTTTTGTAAGCAGCTGAGAAAAGAGGATGTGTCAGCAGTACAGTAAAACCTGTCATTAATTGCTGGACATGTTTTCTCCCCTTCTTACCTCTTCCGTTTTTCAAAGAGGACTTAATACACAGAAAAGAAGATACCGGTGTAAGAATCATAACTGCAAGGCAAAGGTTCAGTCTATTTATTTTTCTCTGTGAATTACAGGACTTGGTGTAAATCAATATGTTCCCTCGGCACCTCAGTGTGTACCAGAGTAGACTTTTAAAAGCATATAGTGAGACGTTTATGCCTGCTGCACAATGTCATGCAAAGCTTAAATGTGAGCTGGGGCTCTGTGTCAGCAAGAGAGTTGGATATCAATATAATTGCAGACAACAAATCATAGAATCACCACAGAATCATCATAAAATCATCATAGAATCATTGGGTTGGAAACGACCTTCAAAGATCATCCAGTCCAACTCTCTGCAGTGAGCAGGAGCATCTGCAACCAGAAAAGATTGCTCAGAATCCAATCTGACCTGGAATGGTTCCAGGAATTGAGCTTCTACCATCTCTCTGGGCAATCTGAGGCAAGGTCTCATCACTCTTGTAAACAATTTCATCCTTAGATCTATCTGTCCATTATCTAGGCTCCATGCCCTGATTAAGGTCTGTGCCCATCTTTCTTATGAAGATGATGTGTTTGATATGATATGGGTAGTTCTCTCTGTACTTCCACAAGAAGCTGATGCATTCTCACGCAGCATCTGGCAGCCTATCTTTAACCTCTTTTCATGTAAGAAAATTTGAACTTTCTCATGGGAAAGCTACCCACTCACCAGCTCAACAGCCCTGGTCAATAATATTCCAACTTGCACTTGGCCATCCCCCATGTTAATGCCCTTCTTCAGAAAATGGATGTTTCCATCTTTGGATGGAAAAACAAAGGCTCTCTGAGGGTTAACACTCTTCCTTGTTGCTCCTTTTTGCTGATGTTGGCTCTTTCCATAAGCTTCTTGCTGTAATGAGCCCTCTTTTAGCTCTGCACTGGAATTCGAGATCTCTAGTCTCATTAGCTTGGCTAATTAACCATTCTCTTCAAAGTGTCTGAGGTTCGTCTAAGCACAAGAAACCTTGAGAAAATAACTAACAATTGCATTATCATGCAAACCCGTAGGTTGAAGTGAGCCAAGTTCCTGCCTGAATATGTGAGAACCTTTTAACTGTGTAGGCTGTACTGAATTCCACAGCGATTCAAGAATTGCATAAGCAATCCCTCTCCATTTCCTAAAACTGGAGATGGGGTGTATCTGTATCAGCATGCTCAGAATTTGCATCAGTCTGTAGGTAGTGGGGAGAGCTGATCTTGATGGGAGATTTTCCAAAAGGAAGTATTTATGGCCATGCTTAGATGGCCCTCCATTCAACGACAGAAAGTGGATGGCACTCATGCAGTATGGCTGCACCACAAAATGGAGCTGATAAGTCCATGTGATATTGCTTTTGACTAGGAGGACTACCTGGGATTCAAAGACACCCACCGTCCGTGGTCTACCCAGAGAATATGTATCTCACGTACTTTCTTCAATTCCTAGCACCCACAGCTCTCATCCAACTCAGCAGTGAGTACAAATGATTCCTAGTGAATCATCCTCCTTCACACACAACAGATCACATGTGCAGCCAAAAAGTAACCAGGAATGGAATTTTATCTGAAGAGCAGACTGCAGTGGATAGAAGCAGGTCTGTCACACAACTGGACTCATCAGCAGTTTGTTTGCACTCGGTCAGTTCTTGCTGTATCTCTCCATTCTCTAGCTTCTTCCTCTATCTCTCCCTTTGGTCCAATGCTCCCCTGTCCTTGTTTTATCCTAAAAAATACTTTCCCCAACTCCTTTTTTTCCACATCAGTCCCGGTTCTTCTACATCCGTACCAGAACTTGGTGTTTCTGAAGCAGTTATTTGGGCAGTACTGGCCCTGCAGAATCACACTTCTCAAAAATCACCAAAAAATCAATAACATTTTTTTCAATTAATTGTGAAGTTTGTCCATTTGTCTCACAACCCCTCCTTAAATACCCGTGAAATCCCTCCGTTGCTCAAGGCATTATCTGCAGCTCTCATTGGCTTCACACTCTGCTAATTTTTTACATTCAGCAATTTCTCAAACCATGCGCCGGGATTTCCTACAGTGTGTTCACTTCAGGCCAAGGCACTGCCATCTCCTTGAGTCTCTTAGCTGAAATTATTTTCCTATTTTAAAAAAAAATTGCCTCAACAGCCAAATCAACAAACTTTCATATTTTCTTTTTTTGTTTCCCAGGTTTAATTATCTTCGAGGGGACTTGAAGAAGGTGACTTTGAGAAATACAAAATGTTTTTCAACCTTTGCGCCCTCCCACATGAATGATTTCTCACCTGCTATTTACATAACTTCAGGCTTTTTGAAGGTCATATCTTATAGATTTGTGTCCACAGGGGCTCCTTTTACAGCACGATGTAAGATGCTTCTGTGGAATAGAGGTTAAAGGATCTTTTCAAGCTATCCCATGCCACTACTTGCTGTGGATTCTCCATAAAGGTGAATCAACAAGAAATTACCAAGTGTGTGGCAGGATGAGGAGTATTTTTAAAGATAAGGAGAGGATAATTCTATTGAAAAGAAGTAAGTGAAGCAGAGAAAAGCATGGTCAGCCTTCAGGTCACTCTCCTGAGCTTCTCTGTTGCTGCTGGTGCCTACTGGGGCCTGTTGGAAGTTGGTAACTGCTTCCAATTACCCCAACATCTTCCATCCACTGTCTGCATATCATGACGCCAAGAGAAAAATTTCCTGTTTAAAAGAAGCCAGAAACCCATCAGTGTTCACACTGTAACCTCAGCAGGGTGGTTAATCCCTTATTAAAAACAAGCCTAAGGGAAATAAGTTGGGAAGCCGACACTAGCGGGGGGGCTTACCCTTCCAACCATAGTCAATCAGACTCTTCTGCAACCCTGAGAAGCAAAGACATTTTTGATGACTTAGTATCACCACTGCTGACTACTCATGAGTCATCAGTCCAGAACGAACACTCTTCCCTGGGAGATGCTCTTTTTCCCTGCAGAAGAACTTCAGAGACAGTGGCTGTAACTATCTGCTATCCACAGCCACTCCTGACCAAGCAAGACATAACACATCAGAAGAAGTAAAGCTCTTCAGGACACAGCACAGTCTCCCAAATGGTGTGATGGCAGCCTCACTGCCTGGAGTATTTGTACCAGGACTAGCCATGAGGGAAACAAAACTCAATAGTATCTTCTAGAGAATGAGCAGAAGATACTTTGATCTTTACAGTCCTAAAAGTCTCTTCCAGCTCAGAGCACTCTATGAATGTATGGTCACCCCTCTGCACTTAGGGTTAATTGAGAGTATGGAGACCAGTGCTGGCCTGTAACACTTCCTCAAGGTAGTTTAATATTTTCCAGTTAACAAGCCCCTAAATATTTTGCAGCAGATATTTGCAGCTAATGTTGGTCTCGCAGAGTTTTGATTTCTGGGTTATATTCAAACATCTGCTTCAGCAAAATAGTTGGACCAAAAGGCTAAAAATTACTGCTCTGAGTTTCTGAAGAACAAAAAGACATTTCAGTAATTTTAAAAGCTGTTTAAGTAGAAATTAGAGGGAAAAATATCTCAGAGAAAATGGACAACCCTATCTGAAACCAAATGATGGACCTTCATATGGGTAAATCCAGGGGTTTCATTCACTTTGACTTAATACCTCATGGCTCCATCACCTTTCACTACATCTGTTCCAAAGTACCATCTGCAGCTTCGCTGAACACCTTTACCTTTAAAACACAACCCTTTTTCCATGTATCTTTTATAATTCTCCCAGAACAGGTCCACAAGCTATATTTGAACCCAGGCACACTGCTATATCTGAATATTCTCCTCTCTTTTCCACATGCTTCATGTTTTTTCGAGGGATGCAGCTTGACTTGTGCATGTTGATGCTATTTCATGTTTATTGCATCACTGTCACTGTGTTTTAAGCTAAAACTGTCTCAACCAGGGATTCACTCCTCCAGGTTTTGCATCAGAATTGCCCCCCCTAGACACTGAAATTATCACCATCTCTGTTATTCCTCAGAAATGCAGATTTATTCTTTATTTGTACACACTTCACTCTGTGCTGACAGATCCCTTTGGCTCCTAGGAGAAAGACTATGAAAAATGTCAGTGATATTGAATCAAGCCATAGTGATTTACTCACATATCATCACGGGAAAACACAGTCCTCCTCTGTCTCTCATTCCCTGCATTGCAGTAATCATCATTTTCATATTAATTTCCCCTTAAACACAATATCTAGTGACTAGGTTGTGCAGCATCTGCCCTGAGTCAATAGCAGGTAGGTGCCTTCACTGGGGATAGGCAGAGTCCTTGTAGCTCACCTGATTAAAGGCCAAATATGTTGGGGGAGGTCAATGAAGCCAGGAGGCCTCCCACGCAGACCATGAAGAAATCCTCAGAACTACCTGATCGGTCTCGGGTAGTAAAGAAAACAGAGCACAAAGCAGTATAAAAAACACATGGGATGATTACTCACATTGTTTAATGGCCCATGCATTGTTATCATGATCTGGGGACAGCACAAGACTGGGACTATTCCCAAGAGGTACAATGACCAGTGTTCTCTCCTTCATAAGGATGGGGAAGAGAGGTTGCACCCATGGACGTGAACCATACTGCATCATTTGGACCTGAAGACAGAAAATCCTCCCCAGTCTCTTTTAGTTGTTCATACCAAAGAATGGATTGCTAGGGCTGGATTATTTACTGCCTCCAATCAGGATAAGTTTACCTCCTGGTACGATAGTGATAGTTCCTGGTGATGATGATGATGCTTACCATGGCTACTCATTCAAAAATGCAACCCTCAAGTATGGAAATTACCCCCTTTCTCTCTCTCTTGCATCAGGCTTTATCTGTGACCCATCAAACACAGACCACTTTCCATTTCAAATTCCTACAGGAACAATAAAAAATAAAAAACCCAAAACTGAGCTTAGAGCTTCTTTGAATGCATAGAACAGTTGTGATTCTATGATAATGGCATTGCATATTGCACCAAGTTCCATAAATAATTCCTTTCAAGGTTTATTGCACATACATCTAAAAGGAGAAAATTCAAATTACAATGACCACATTATAGATGTTGCACAAAGAATGAGCTTTCCTGTCTAATACTAGTAGACCAATGCAATATATTTATGTCCATATATCACTGCTTTTGAACAGAATATATTACTGTGCTAAGATACAATGAAAGCACAGCACACTTGGAATGGCAATCATCCATACCAAGAATGGCATCCTACACTGTGGTTCTTAAACACAAAAGCTAGAGAACTGTGGTAAGTGGGAAAGCATCAGAGTCAAGGCTACTCCACTGGGGTTAATTCTGCAATTGTGATGCAACATCTGGCTTCCAAGAGACCCTGTTCATATTAGTTCTTCACCCTTCAGAAACTATAATCACTAAGATCATCTTGGAGAGACGACTCCATCTATGATAAGCTGAAATCAGCTGGTGAAATACCACATCTACTGAAAACAAAGGACAAACCACACATCATCCTTAGAAACAGCAAAGTTTTTGCCTTAAAACTATTTGGACTTCCTAGCAGGGAAGGATGCCACAGTTTGAACTTGTTTCCTACAGAGCACCTCTCTTATGAAGACAGGCTGAGAAATGGGGTGGTTCAGTCTGAACAGGAGAAGATTCCAGGGGTACATGATAGTGACCTTCCAATACCTGAAAGAGGCCTATCGGAAGGCTATGGAAGAGTGTTCATAAGAGCAAAGACCGATAGGATGAGGAGTCATGGGTTTAAACTCAAAAAGGGTAGATTTAGATTAAACGTAAGGAAAAAGTTATTTAATCTGAGGGTGATGGATCCCTGGAACAGGCTGCCTAGACAGGTGGTGGAGGCCCCATCCCTGTACACATTCAAGGTCAGGCTGCATGGGGCTCTGGGCAATCTGGTCTAGAAAGTGACGTCCTTACTTTCTGTTCATGAGCTGGACTAGATGACTTTTGGCAATCTCTTCCACCACAATACATTCTACAGTTCCATGAAATTGTGATGGAGGTCTGATTCCTGAAAGGTCTGGAAAACATTTGCCTTGCTCCTCTACAGAAATAAAAGATCCAGCCTGGATCTAAGGGATTGCAGATGTTAATTCTCTTTAAAACCCTGTGCCTGGACAGAAAGAACCATCCTGTGGCTAGTGACCTTCCTACCATACCACAAAGCAGGGCAAGGAGTCAGGGGATGAATTCTGCCTCCAAGCCATGGCATGGATAAGGGGTAAGCCAGCTCCCAGGAGGGACCAACATCAAAGAGTTTAATCCCTTTGCAGAACAAGCAACAAAATGACCAATAAGAAAAGGATTTGTTTAAAGGAAAGCCCTCAGAGTTCAACTGAGGATCCCCCAGCATCATTATCTCACTGTCCACCCTTTTTTCACAAAAAAGACTTGAATTGCTCCCCGGACATTGCAAACTTTGTGTTCTTTTCTGTCATCAAAATTTTGCTAGGGCATCCAGAGGACAAAGTCCCTCCTGTGCTGCTAGCAATAATTCAGGCAGAGGGGAGGCACAGATCCAGCAAACTGACTGGATGCCATTGGCATGTTTGGTCACCTCCTGGGGTGGTGGATGCACAAGGCACATCTGGGAAGCATCAGTGTGATAAGGGCTGCCACCAGGCACCCTGCTCCAAACAGTGCAGTATTAACAGCCTGCTGTCCACACAAATGGAAGAAAGCCTGGGTTAACTGAGGCTCTGAAGGCAGAATAAAAATCTGGAGAAGTCTCATCAGGGTGTCCCTCAGAGTTCTGAGAACAATGTGGCAATTTTGCTCTGAGAAAGGTGTTAATTAAAACTGTGGTGACTCCTGGAAGGTACCAACTGATGAGAGACTCTTCAAGGGCATTTGCTTGTCTCATTATTTACACAGTTCTTTGTCTTTGAAGTAATTCTGATGGCTTGGTTACACTTATTTTTCCTCCAAATTATTGCTGTCAGAAGAGGGCTCGTAGAGTGGAGCTCCCGAATCAAAGCCACACTTCCTACTGAGAAAACATCTCTGAGATTGGCCATGGCTGGGACTTCTGCCTTCCTAGGCTCTGGGACAGCAGTTTGGGCAGAGGGAGATGCTGTGGTGCATTTGATGTGTCAGGGGACATCTTCCAGGTCTTGGTTTACTGCAGAGCCAGGCGTGAGGGAGCTGGGTTTCTTCCTAATTGTCTGTTCCCGAGATGCTTCAAAAAGATGATCTAGAAACCCTGATGGATTTAAGAAGGCTGTAACTCTAGTTCTTGCACAAAGAGAGGGAGAAAAAAAGAGTTGCTTTAGAAGCAGAATTTTCTGTTTAAGTGAGACTGAAAAACATATGTCTTGGTTTGAGTTAGAAAAGAACAAATCCTGATCAATGATTTTGCTTTCCAGCTCAGTCTCTTCTATTTAGCTGCACTTTCTGCAGTCAACAGTGTCTTTCTGCAGGGAGTGTCCAATTCTACAAGTGGTCATGCTTGATGATTACAGTTACTGCCAAGGGATGGAGGAGTGGACAGGACAAGTGATCCTGTGCTGACCAACAGAGTGTTGTGCCCCATATACATCATGCTGGGTACAAAGCTCAGGGACCATGAGGGTGAAGTTCTCTTCCTCAGCAGCCAGCTCATGAGAACTCTGTTCTGCTTTTTGTTCTGTATATAGAGGTTATATAGAGAGAGATATAGGTATAGATACAGGTATAGGTATAGATAGCTATAGATAGATTATATTGATAGACCGAGATCTAGGTATAGATACATTTAGGCATAGACATCACATAGACAGCGATTAGATATAGATGTATAAATGCAGATAGATACACATATAGATTAGATATAGACATCACATGGATACAGACATAGATTAGATATAGGTCTATAGATACAGATTTAAATCAGGTAGACAGGTGTATACATACTATATATATATATATGTATATATATAGTTAGATGCATACACAGACCTAAATACTCACACAGTATTTGTGAAAGGAAGAGGATGGTTCTTAGTCACCCCATTCTGGCACAGAGCTATTCAGACCAGAAGGTTGTTTTCTTTTATGCCTGAAAGGAGATACTGTCCCACAGGGAGTGGTCCAGCCTGCTTGAACATCACAGACTTATCAAAGCTCCCCTGGGCTTTCCACCTTCCTGCTCAAGGTCAGGCAAGACTGTCTCAGTATATCATGTATCTCTATGTCCCTCAGGGCAGGCAGGCAGGCAGGATGCTGAAAGCTGATATTTTAGAAAAAATCCACAGTTTTCCGATGTGGCTCAGCTTTATCTATCAACTTTAGAGATATTAAGTGTGTCAAAGACAGAGGACAGCCATGTGTGGCCAGTAAAATATCATGGTGATCACAGAGCTAGTTTTCTGGCCTCAGCAGCTGCAGCAGGCTGAAGGAAAAGTCACTGTTGTGTTTCAGCTCAGTACTAGATGAAAGTCCCTCTCTTAAACATTTAGGTGGCAATCAAGGATTTTAGAAGTAGTCCTGTGTCATAAAGGCTGATGAATAACAGCATCAAAGAATTTCCTTAGATGATCTGAATTTATAGAACTGAGAAGGGAGACATGCTCTATGGAGAAAGTTGATGTAGACATGTTAAAATGCTATTGTGCCCCAAGCCTTGTCCTATCTGGAAGAGAAGGAAAACAAGGGGCAAATAAAAGCTTAGAGCTTGGAGGAAGGTGTATGTTGGTGTCCAAGTGATATAATACATTGCAGAGCTGTTGTGGACTAGATACATTTCAAGCCTGGGTTGTTTGGGGCTCTGAGCACTCTCACCCAGCTTTATTAATGTCCCTGTAGAGAAGTGATAAGAAACCTGTTCCTGATAAGGAAAAGGATTAAGAGGGGAATGTCTGGAGGAGATCAGCCATCAGCTCAATTTTTGTCTTCAGAGAAACTGGCCTCAGAGCACTTTCAAAGCCTCCATCCCCAACAAATGTGCCTGCTTGTCTCTTCACGAAAATCCAAATCTTGCTATTTAGAGTGAATTTTATCCGCTGTGAATTTGAGCTACTTAATTAACCAGGAGAGGGTTGCAAGTGATTTTAGTTTCCTACAACCAGCTCTGTCTTCAGTGACACTGAAGTGACACTCATTACCCACAACTGCTTTCAAATCACAGACGCAAAGTAATTTATTCTGGCTCTGCAATTTAATACCTGGAATCTACCACAAATTGGGCAGCAGCTGAGTGTAGGCAGGGATGTGATACTGAGGTCAGGGCATGGGGTCAAAACTGTGTCAATACCTGTCACAACTGTGGTAGCCTTAGACTTCGAGTCAGGCAGCAAGAATCCTAAACGTTCTCAGACACTGATCCTACAAATGGCTGCTAAATTTATTTGCAGAAGGGAATATTTTTTGCTATAATCTATTCCTCACAGGAGGACCATGAGAACGAGGATGTAGATTCTTCTAGTCATAAATGAGCATAAGATATGGCAACAGGTGAGCTTGATGTGTCTCTTACCTTTCTGATAGATATAGCCATACTACTGTCTAGCATGACACAGCCTTCTTCTTCTACCCCTAATCAATCCTAGCTAATCCTAATCATGTCTCTGACAAAAGGTGCAGCTTTTATAGCAAGATCATATGGACGCCTCCTTCAGTCAGGCTGCAGAGACTAGGAACTGTGCTCATGAGTATTCAGGATTCAATAAGACAATGCTAAGAGTGAAGAAAACAGAATCTTCTTTTTAAAATCATAGAATTGTCCAGGCTGGAAAAGACCTTTAAGATCATCAAGTCCAACCAACCAACTGTCCCAATCCCACCACTAAATGATGCCCCTAAGCTCCAGAGCTCCACAACTTTCCAACACATGCAGAGATGGCAATTCACCCCCTCTCTGGGCAATCTATTGACCCTTTCAATAAAGGAGTTTCTCATAATGTTCAGAGGTCTTCTCTGGTTTGGGGCCCATCATTCTTTAGCAGAGAAATTCCTCTCAGCTGTTCAGTCATCCTGATTACTTTGTTCTGTATTACATAGGTTTTATATTCCCCCTTTTAATACAAGCTTGATTTCTGTTTGAAATCAAGAGTGACCATTTGCACCAACCATAAAGTGAGAGGTTAATTGTCCACCAAAGAACAAAGTCTCAAATGACTATTCCTTATTAGAAATTTCAGAGAGTCTGTCCTACTCTTTCTCTTTTTTAACAAGCTCTGAAGGAAAAACCAAGCTGAGCCCACACTGCATAGTTTTATAACCCACATTTCTCTCCCATTTTACACTTATTTCTCACTAAGTTCTTACGTAGTCAAACAGGTCCTCAAGTCATTTCATTTCTTTGTCAAATTATCCAAAAGGAAATGGAGAGTTTCCTTGCTCCAGTTTGGCACATTTTCTTTTAACATTTGGGCAAGAGAGAAAGGTGTCCTGCAGTGATCAAGGACAGGTGTAGTCGAATGACTAATGTACCAGTAGATCTCAGATACAGACAGATGTGAGTCAGCTTTGTTCCAAATTACTGCCATCTATCCGCTGGAGAAACCAAGGTGTGCCTACACCATGGCTTTACACTCCCTAGGACTGCAATGATACTCAGTAATATTGTGAGAAACAAGAGGAATGATCCAGATTTGTGCATCTTTGGGTTTGCTCCTTAGAATAAAGAGACCTGAACAAATATTAATGTATTTATCTACCCAGGAGAAACATTCTCTCCACCTTGGCAGCGGAAAGTTTAGATGCAAAGAATATTCTGATCCCCCAGTCCCTATTTTTCAAGGTTTCTGGGTGATCTGGAGTTCCCTGAATGGGAAAGCTTGGGGCAGAAGGGAAGGCAGCCCCTGAGTTTTGGGTGGTCTCGCAGGAGAAGCCGGGCAAACACCACAGGGGGTGCGGAGCCAGAGCCTTTAAGGGAGGTGAAACCAGACGTCGTGCTCGGACTGCACACAGCAGTGAGAGTGCTGGCTGCTTTAGCTGCTTCAGCCACCAGGACTGTCTTGACATCAAGCCCCAGATTTCTGAGAGCCCAGAGGAGCTTGCCTTGGATGAGGAGGACTGGGTCAGGGTTCAGCTGAGCAAACTGGATGTGCATAAATCCAGGGACCCTGATGGGATGCACCCATGTATACTAAGGCAGATGGCAGAAGTCATTGCTAAGACACTCTCCATCAACTTTTCTAAGTCATGGGGATCAGGAGAGGTGCCTAGAGACTGCAGAATAGCAAATGGCACTCCAATCTTCAAAAGGGGAAAGGAGGACCCAGGTTATTATAGACCTGTCAGCCTCACCTCCATCCCAGGAAAGGTAATGGAACAATTTGCTCTAGAGACTGTCTCTAGGCACATCAAGGACAGGAGGGTTGTTAGGGACAGTCAACATGGCTTCACCAAGGATAAGTCATGCTTGACCAACCTGATAGCCTTTTCTGAGGGCATAACCAGGTGGATAGATGATGGCAGAGCAGTGGATGTGATCTATAATGACTTCAGTAAGGCATTTGACACAGACTCACACAGCATCCTCGCAGCCAAACTGAGAATTGGATAGAGAGGTGGATTGTAAACTGGCTCCAGGATAGAAGTCAGAGAGTAGTGGTCAATGGGACAAAGTCTAGTTGGAGGCCTGTATCTAGTGGAGACCCCCAGGGGTCTGTGCTGGGACCAGTCCTGTTCAATCTATTCATTGATGACTTGGATGAGGGATTGGCATGCACTGTCAGCAAGTTTGCTGATGGCATAAAGCTGGGTGGTGTCACTGACACCCCTGCAGACTGTGCTGTCATTCAGCGAGACCTGGACAGGCTGGAGAGCTGGGCAGGGAGAAATGTAATGAAGTATGACAAGAGTAAGTGTAGAGTCTTGCATCTGGGCAAGAACAGCCCCAGGTACCAGTTTGGGCACTGACTTGTTTGAGAGCACTGTAGAAGAAAGGGACTTGGGGGTCCTGGTGGACAGCAGGATGATCATGAGCAGCAATGTGCTCTTGTGGCCAAGAGGGCCAACAGCATCCTGGGGTGGATCAGAAGGGGGGTGGTTAGCAGATCAAGAGAGGTTCTTCTCCTCCTCTACTCTGCACTGGTGAGCACATCTGTAGTATTGTGTCCAGTTCTGGGTCCCTCAGTTCAAGAGGGATGTGGAGCTGCTGGAGGGAGTCCTGTGCAGAGCAAAGAGGATGATGAAGGAAGTGGAACACCTCCCTTATGAGGAGAGACTGAGGGAGCTGGGTCTCTTTAGCTTGGAGAAGAGGAGACTGAGGGGTGACCTTATTAATGTCTATAAATATTTGAACTGTGGATGTCAGGAGGGTGGAGCCAGGCTCTTCTCAATGTCATCTAGTGATAGGACGAGGGGCAATGAGTGTAAGCTGGAACATAGGAAGTTCCACATCAATCTGAGAAGAAACTTCTTCCCAGTGAGGGTGATGGAGCACTGGAACAGGATGCCCAGGAAGGTTGTGGAGTCTCCTTCACTGGAGGTGTTTAAGATCATAGAATCATAAGGGATTGGAAGGGACCTTAAAAGATCATCTAGAGCAGGCTCACTTGACTGGTGAAGCCTTGAAATATTGGCCATCTATTTGAAGATAGACCATCTGGAGGATTCTGAAAAAGAGGATTGTGTCACTTGCCCTACAGAAACTATAATATGTGGAGAATTATTTGTGGTTTCAGAGACTTTGATGTTAGAAAGAATCATTTATTGGATCTCACAGCTAGGAACAGATAGGAAGGGACTTCAAAAAGGCAGAGGAAAAACCAAAGGTCTCTCATTCTTTCTGCTCAACTTAGCTAACGTAGGTCTCTCCTTGGGATGGGGATCTGGTGCTCCAAGTCAGTCCTCTCTGTGAAGAGCCTCCCTCAGGTTTCTTGGCAACTGGATACCCAAACAGCCATCACAGGTCAGATCTCAAGGATCACAGAAGCTGAGCTCTCCTGAACAAGATCACCAACCACAGAGTGTCTCAGTCTC
Source organism: Rhinopomastus cyanomelas (assembly GCA_013400115.1). Taxonomy (NCBI): domain Eukaryota; kingdom Metazoa; phylum Chordata; class Aves; order Bucerotiformes; family Rhinopomastidae; genus Rhinopomastus; species Rhinopomastus cyanomelas. The sequence goes on along the minus strand of VXBP01000948.1, from coordinate 567,541 downwards.
TCCAGGTTGTTCCCTCTACAAATTCCCTTTACTGCTGAAAAAATGTGGTGTGTCGTGAGTTTTGCAAGGACTCAGAGTGAGATGTTACATTATATTGGACAACACTACATGAAGAAACGTGTGTGTGAAAGCAAAGAAGCAAAGAAGACCAGCAGGTCTTCTCAGCCTCCACGATCAAGTGACAAAGGTAGTCTGTGTACAGCTCAACTTATTTTGTGTCCAAAGCAACATGTCACCCTCTAGACTAGATATTAACATCCAGAAATAACATGGGTGATGCGTGCATGTTCAATTCCAAGTGTCTGATTAAAGGCAGATAATAAAATAAGAATTGCTTCTTGGTTTTTTATTTATTTTGTACTTATTCCTGGGTGTTATTTATTAATTGGGATGAGAATATTAATAGCCCATTCCAGACTCAGGAATCATGTGTTCTGGGAAAGAGTGAAGGATCTGCAAGTTCATGAACACTTGGGATAAAGTAAGATTGGAGACCTCCCAATCTTGATTCTTCTTCTTTATTCAGAATGTCTGTGGTCTGTTTGTGGGGACAGAGAAGGCTGGTGGAGAGAAAAGTCCCCAGGTTTTTTCCTCACTCTGTTGGGTCACCTTGTGCAGATGATTCCCTCATTTCTGCAAAAACTTCTTTGATGGAGAGCTCCTTTGTACAACCATTGGACCAGCTCTGATGAGAAGCCCAGTAGACATTCTGGTGTGTTGTTCTCCTAGAGGAGAAATCTTTTTCATGTTTATACCAAGTTTAGCTCAACAGGGCTCTGATCCATGGTTAAGCATCCAGGCGCTGGCACAAAAGGCAGAAGCAGATAAGGAGGAGTACCAAGCACTGCTTGTACTCTATGTCAGAAAACATAGTTGACCCCCATGACCTAAAATTGCATTCAGAGATATTACACAAAGACATAGCCTCTGGCACAAGTTCTTCATTTCTTCACACAGTGCAGAATGAAGCTGTGAAATTCCTGCCACGGGATATTGCATACACTTAAAGGTTTTAAAAACTGACAGCACAAATTTGTGGATGAGGAAGCGGGAGCTGTAAATACGGAACTGCCAAACACAACATTTCCCTTTCTGTGTTAAAAGACCCTGGACCACAGATACCCTAACATGGAGAGAGCATTCCAGGAGCTATATCACTAAATACTTACCTCGTTGTTAGACATTTTCCTTGCCTATAGAATAATTAAATAATTAAATAAGTAGATCCTGGAAAGGACCTTCAGGGTCATCAAGTCCAGCCCTTTCTCCTAGTGCCTAACCACTAGACTTAATGATTTTGAAGGTCTCTTCCAGCCATGATGATTCTATGAAGTCCAACTGTTAACCCAGCAGTAACCCAAGGCTACTGTTAAACTTCTAAGCTCCACATCTCCATGACTTTTCACCACATCCAGGAATGGTGAGGCAACTTCCTCCTTGGGTAGGCTGTTCCAAGGCCTGATGACCCTTTTCAGGAACAAGTTGGTCCTAATGTCCAACCTAAACTTCCCCTGGTGCAACTTGAGGCCATTTCCTCTTGTCCTATCACTTGTTACTTTGGTGAACAGACCAACCCCCACTTCTCTACAACCTACTTTCAGGTAGCTGCTGACAGCAGTATGGTCTCCCCTCAACCCCCTTTTCTTCAGACTAACCAGCTCCAACTCCCTCAGCTGCTCCAGCTTGTTGTCCAGACCTTTCACCATCCTTGTTGCCCTTCTTTGGACAGTTCCAGCATCTCAATGTCTTTCTTGTACTGAAGTGCCCAAAACTGAACCCCGTATTCAAGGTCATGCTCTTAAATCTTGGGGATATTGGACATGAGTTCAGAAAGAATTTATACAGCACCTATACAAGTATTTATACTCACACAGTCATTCATAGTTTGCTGATGTGGTCAGACAGAGACCAGTCCAACAGCCAGACTTGTCTCCCTCCTGCCTTTCTGGGATTATCTCATCATCCAAACAGTGATTCTTATCTCAACTTTGAAGAGGCTGGAAGCCTTTTTTATTAGCATTCTGGAGAACAGCCCTGGGTTAACAGGTTCACAACACATATAGATTTTCTTTGTTAGCAAGTGAAGCAGAGACAAAGATAAATATGTAGACCCTGGAGGCCTCATCAGAAATTATCTTTATGTCTGTAGGTACTTTTATTCCTGTGATATCTCAGTGCTTTGATGTCAGAGAATTTAACAAATCCTCTCACTTTTGGCCTTGCCCCAATCATCAGATCTGTTAAGTGAGTCCCCTCGGGGTGACTTTGTAAAGCCTAAAACAGGAGAAGAGGAGAAGATGAAGATTAGCTTTCGCAGCTGATTTGTGAACTCTGCCAGGAACAGGAGCTGGAACGAGCCTTCTCAGATGTGTTGAATACACAGCTACACAGGTTTTACAAAATTAAGCCCATTAGTCCAATGGATTTTGATGTACAAGTCTGAACAGAAAAGATCTTAACAGAAAACTCACAGTGAACCGAATGCCAACTTCAGCCCAAGCTTTGGAGACACGGCATGGCCAGAAACACCAGGAGTGGGAGTAACTGTCTACCAAACCCCTCAAGCACTGAGGACCCACAGGTCTCATAGAACACCACAGTGCCCCAGGAAGACATCATCAAGGTAGTTTTGACTGGGTAAAGTGCAGAATAAATCAGAGGCAATGGGACTTGAAAATAAAATTTCTCTGAAGTAATTCAGCTTGACACTCAGTTTCATTTCCACTTAAAATGGAAATGTTTCACCCTAGATCTACAGAGGTCTAAAATCAAACATTTCCATTTGAGAATGTCTGAAGAAAGTGGTTTTTTACTTTTTTTGTTCTTCCATAATGCCCGAGTAAGTATCCTGGCACTCCCAAATCAATTATCTCCAGACTGAGAACAATTTTCTTCAGGAAAAAAAACAATAATCATGTATCCTTCCTCAGTTAGGGCTGAAAACAGATATCAGGAGTTTTCACAAGACTGGCAAGTCACCGTCTGATTACCTCCATGTGGGACTATTCAACCTGCTGTCACCACAGAATCACAGAATGATAGGCTGGAGAAGATGTTTAAGATAATTGAGTCCAGTTGTTCCCCCAGCACTGCCAGGTCACCACTAAACCATGTTCATCACCATCACATCTACTTTTAAATCCTCTCAGGGATGGGAACTTCACCACTACCCTGGGCAGTCTGTGCCAGATCTTGGACATGCTTTGGGTGAAGAAACTGTTCCTGATGGCCTATCATAACATCCTCTGGCACAACCTGAGCTCATTTCCTCATGCTATTGTTTGCTACTTTGGGGAAGAGATTTACCTTCTCTTTGCTTTGTGTTTGTACAGTGTCTACCACCTCCTGGTCCACTCCTGGAACAATGTAATGACACTCACCCAACAGAATCAGTGCACTTGCCAAAATGGCAAAGACACTTCGCAGAACATGGTGGCAACAGCTTAACATCTATGTAGATGACGCAAGTCTCTAGTCTTTTTCCAGGAGATCACATCTGTTACTGGCACTCTGTGAAGGAGCAGAGCTCTGATACTCTCGGTGTGCAAAATTATAATTTCATAGATGCAGTAGACTCTGGCTTGTGAGGAGCCAGAAACACCCCAGGCTAAGAACCTTCACAATCTGAAAATGTACCTCAAACTCTGTTGTTCTTAGAAAATTTCAAATTATGTTTTTAACAACCCCAGTTTAGACAATTTCAATGCAGGTTATATATTGATTTTACTAAATTAATCGAGAGGCTGGAGAATAAACCTGCCTTTGCATTTAATAATTATCTCACCATTATGACTTTTTCATTGTTCTGAGTCATGAAAACCCCTGTGAGATCCACCTGTGTGCTTGGTGCAGTGCAAAAAAAAAACCCTACAAAGACTAGTCTGGCTAAGTGTGTTGGCAAAGCTTCCTTGTGTCTGTGTAGACCTCGACTTCAAGAATGGCCGTTAGAGTGTATGGGCAGGATGGAGAGGCAAGCAACAGGCAGGGTGATTTGAAGTCATAAGGGGAAAGTCCTCACTAACCAGACCTCATTTATTGTCAAACACACCTTTTTCCAGAAGCTTGGCAACTCCAATAACATATTTTTGAAAAGTAAATTCTCAACCTCATCTTCCCTTCTGGCTTTCTCAGAATATCTTTGGTTGGAAGAGACCTATAAGACTATCAAGTCCAACCTTCAACTCAGCACTGCCAGGTCACCACTAAACCATGTCGGAATGCACCAGGTTCACACATTAGATGTCTCCTGGGCAACATGCCCTAAAGCCCAAAGACCCTTTCAGTCAATACATTCTTCCTAACATCCAGCCTAGAACTCCCCTGGCACAGCTTGCAGCCATTTTCTCTGGTCCTATCACTTGCTACCAACGCAAAGAGCCTGTCCTCCTCCTCACTGTAACCTCCTTCCCAGGCTTCAATTTTTGTACCACTTGACTTTTCTAGAATTGTGATATCCAAGCAAAATACCCAAACGTTTCCTCAGAACGATTCCTGTTTATTTCTTTGTTTGTTTTTCCCTTGTCTCTATGTAAACTTACGGAAACGCTGATGGAAAGCTGCATACGTGAAACCTTCCTCCATGGTCAGCCTTCAAGTGAGGACTCTGGGAAGTACCAACCTGTCAGCCTCACCTCTGTGCCTGGGAAAGTCATGGAACAGATTCTCTTAGAAGAAGTGCTAAGGCATGTGAAGGACAGGGAGGTGATTCAAGACAGCCAGCAGGGCTTTACCAGGTGAAATCCTGCTTGACCAAACTAGTGGCTTCTACAATAGTGTTACTACATCAGTCACCAAGAGAAAATCAGTGGATGTCATATATCTGGACATCCTTCTCTCTACATTGGAGAGATATGGGTTTGATGAGTGGACTGTTTAGTGGATAAGGAAATGGATGGATGGTCCCACACCATACTGGTAATGGTCAATGGCTCTAAGTCATAATGAAATGTAGTAACAAGTGGTGTCCCTCAGGGGCTGGTGTTGTTTAGTGTCTTCATTAACAATATTGACAGTGGCATTGAGAGCACCATCAGCAAGTCTGCTGATGATACCAAGCTCAGTGGTGCAGTTGATATGCCAGAGGGATGGTATACCATCCAGAGGGACCTGGACAGGCTGGAGAAATGGGCTCGATGAAGCTCATGAGGCTCAACAAGGACAAGTGCAGTGTTCTGCATGTTGGCCGATGCAACCGGAGACATAAATACAGACTAGGGTAGGACACACTTGAGAGCAGCAATGTGGAAAAATACCTGGAAGTACTAGTGGGCCAAAAGCTGGATATTAGCCACCAACATGCAGCTGCAGCTCAGAAGGCCGTCTGCTTCCTGGGCTACATCAAAAGAAGCATGGTCAGCTGATCAAGAGAGAGGATTCTGCCCCTCTGCTCTGCCCTGGTGAGACCTCATCTGAAGTCCTGCATCCAGTTCTGGAGCCCCCAACACAAGAGGGATGCAGACCTGTTGGAACCTGTCCGGAGGAAACCACCTTGGCTTGAGTGAAGAAGTGATGGGAGTGGGTTATATGAGTTTATACATGAACTCAACAGGCCTGTGCTCTTTTTGCTCTGCACTATTCCTGTCTATAGCTACTTGTTCTCTCACAACCCTGATTTCTCTTCCATGCATATTCATGTGCAATTCAAACAGAATGTCTTCCTCTTAACAGGCAACTCCAACAAGCTTAGCTTGAAGAAATCACGCTGTGGCTACCTAAATTAAGAAGATATGAGTCATTCTGATGTAAGAGATACTAACACGTTTTCCCCCCTCTATTTCCTTCCCTTAATTGAAAAGAGTTAAGCATTGCTCTTATAAGTAAGACCTTTGGGACAAAGGGCATCATCCCAGACTGTCTTTGTACCAAATGTGGCTTTCCTACACTTCTACCACAGATCAGCTTTCCCAGCATCATGAAAATGAGAAGGGGATGAGTTTTCTTTCCTATCTTTGCCTGAGTTATGGGATAAAATATCTTCAGCTGTACTTCAGTTATCTCTTTCCCTAGTAATGGAAAACAGGGGGAAGTTCTGCATGGATAAAGGAGCATTAGCAATGCTGAATGCTTGTATGAAGTATTTTTAGTGCCCTCGGCTTTAACTGCTGCTTATGCATCCATGCAAACTTCAAATCACAAACAGCTCTGCCTTGAGCTAACATTTCTTGACAAGCATTTGCACGACAGAGGCAACAGAAAGCTTCAGCCAGGATTGAGGCAAGGAACTGTCAGTACGAAAAAGCCTGCCCTTAGAATTATTACAACCTAAACACTACAAAGAAGTGTCAGCATTGTTGTTTTCCAGATGGAGGATGGAGACAGAGAGGCTGTACTCATCCTGCACCAGCCCAGGGACTCCTGGAGGTGTTCCACACCTCACTGGGAGTCATCACTGGGAACATGTTGGACCACTGGCAATTTCTATCAGTGTGCAATTGTGTCATCATGCACGTGTTTCTTCCCTCCCTCTGTGGGTTCCTACCCACTGAGCTGTTGGAAAGTTGCTTTGACTCAGTCTTCATCTGTTGCCTTGAAATAAATGAAGTACTCAAGAGCAGATTGAAAGACAGGGCTACCTTCACCTAACAGTGAGAGTGGAGTTAATCTGGATTTTGTTGCCTGGTGTCAGCAGAGATGAGAGACATGAACTTTCCTTAATTGTGGAGTCAACACCTGGAAAGATGAGCCATTTGCCTTGGACTGCTTTGTGGCAACTCCTGAGGTCCTGCAAGTAGCCCATAGCTGCTTCATAATAGCTTGTGAACCTATCAGCTCAGAACTGAGCTACTCCCTGAGTGATCACATATGGGAGGATAAGGTGGGCTGAGGATTCCACTGCCAGTCCTACCATCTCATCCTGATCTGCACCACATCTGTTCTTCTGAGATGTGGGGGCATTTGCCCATCTCCTGGGACCAGCCCCTGCCTTTCATCATCCTTCCCATAAAAACACAACCCTAATTTTTTTACCAAAGTCTCTTACTGATCTGTCCACTCTCTTTTTCCAGAAGTGATTCAGCTCTTGCCATATCCTGGCAAAATCAAGGCCAATTCAGCCCCCTGCTCTAGCAGGACTTTCAGTGTCCTCCAGCCTTTCCCTGGGTGATACAAGGGACTTGTTCAAAAACCTTGCCGTTGACAAAACACATTATTCAGACAGTGACAGACACAGAAAGGCAAGGGTATGTTGTTAGTTGTCAAGTCAAGCAGCCCTTTCACTGAAGCTCTTAACACCTATTATGGTTGCCAGGCTGTGAGCAAGCTCTTGGATGATCCCGCATCATCTACATGCAAAGTGACTTGACAGCTCCAGGGCTGTTTATTGCATTTGTTAGTGGAACTGTAGACTATGGTGCTGGCTGCTGAGCCACAGGACTACATTTCCACCAAGGACTGACAACTCTACAAGACTGTGTGTGTTTGGAAACCTGCCCCCGTGGCTGGGTTTTGAAGCTGGTGAAACTGAGCTAATTTATGGTCATAGAATCACAGAATGACTTAAGTTGGAAAGGACATTAGAGATCACACAGTTCCAGCCCCACTGCTTTGCCATTCCATGACTCTACAAATATCAATCCCTTTGCAAAGAAATAGGATCAGTCTCTCTACCCTAGAATGGAGGCAACTGGATAGGACGGCCAGCCACAGGGCTATTTAATTAAACACTCCAAAAGCAAAATAGTCCTCATAGGGTCTTAGAAAGGATAGGAACTACTGTACCATCTGATAAATATGAAAACTGGGAAAGTGGGACACTGTATCATGACCAGATTGGACAAAAAATCTGTCCAAGGATACCTGTCATAGGTCTATAGGGGAGAAGGCAGCAATGTGACCTTTCAGTAGCTCTTCTAAGTGATGCAAAGAGGATACACTAAACCTCTTGGTGGATGTGGAAGAAGAAACCTTTGTGAAAACGACCATGAATGTTTTTGCCAGACTTATTCCTCATGTTTAAGCAAGAACACAACACCCTTGTGGAGTTGCAAACTTTCTTCTGAACTGAAAGAGGGCAGATTTAGATTAGACATGAATAAGTTCTTCACTGTGAGGGTGCTGAGGCACTGGAACACGTTGCTCAGGGAGTTTGTGGCTGCTCCATCCCTGGAAATGTTCAAGGACTGGTTGGATGGGCCTGTAAGAAAGCTGGTCTGGTGAGAGGTGTCCCTGCCCATAGTAATGGATTGGGACTAGGTGATATCTGAGGTCCCTTCCAAGACAAACCACCCTATGATTCTGTCATTCAGCACCCACAATTGCAAAAGCATGGGGGAACTAGGGGAAAATTACCCAGGCCAGACATCACATCAGTGTTCTCCTTTGCCCAGGAATAAATCACACACAGAATCACTCTGGTTGGAAGTCATGGAGTCCAACCATCTACACTACCTTACAAGTTCAGCCCTAAACCAGATCCCTCAATTCCTCATCCAAACAATCTTTAAACACATCCAGGGATGGCGACTCAACCTCCTCCCTGGGAAGCCCATTCCTGTGCCACAGTCATCTCACAGTCATCTCAAGTGGATTCCCACAATCACAACTCCTCTGAAAGGAAGATGGTTTTGATGGTTAGAATGGTTTTAGAGGGTCAAAAGCTTTGAGCAACAGAAATGAAAGCGGCTGTTAGTTGCACAGAGACCACACTGTGCCTGTATTAATTAACAGGGAAACAATCAAGAACAACCGTAGGTACCATTACAGGCTGGGGACTGACCTGTTGGAGTGTAGTGTAGGGGAAAGGGACTTGGGGGTCCTGGTGGACAACAAGATGACTATGAGCCAGCAATGTGCTCTTGTGGCCAAGAGGGCCAACAGCATCCTGGGGTGGATTAGAAGAGAGGTGGTTAGTAGATCAAGAGAGGTTCTTCTTCCTCTTTATTCTGCCCTTGTGAGACCACATCTGGAGTACTGTGTCCAGTTCTGGGCTCCTAAGTTCAAGAGGGATGTGGAGCTTCTGGAGAGAGTTCAGCGTAGGGCAACGAAGATGATAAAGGAGGTGGAGCACCTCCCTTACGAGGAGAGGCTGAGGGAGCTGGGTCTCTTTAGCTTGGAGAAGAGGAGACTGAGGGGTGACCTCATTAATGTCTACAAATATTTGAGGGGTGGGTGTCAGGAGGATGGCACTGGGCTGTTCTCGGTGTCATGTAGTGATAGGACAAGGGGCAATGGTTGTAAGCTGGAACATAGGAGGTTCCACATCAACCTGAGAAGGAACTTCTTCACGGTGAGGGTGACGGAGCACTGGAACAGGCTGCCCAGGGGGGTTGTGGAGTCTCCTTCTCTGGAGATGTTCAAGACCCGACTGGACAGGTTCCTGTGTGACTTGGTTTAGGTGATCCTGCTGTTGCAGGCGGATTGGACTAGATGATCTTTCGGGGTCCCTTCCTATCCGTTATGATTCTATGATTCTATGATTCTTTCTCCTAGATAACTACTCTGAGCCATCATTTTAAGCAAATATTTCTTTAACAGATGCTGTTGAATGAAGAGGATGTTGACTGCTCTCCTGCAGGATGGTGTATTCCTAACATTTCATTTCCAAAGATCAGCATCCCAGGAACTTATAAATAAGTTTCTCTGTTCCTTACTAGAAGCACCGGGTGGTTTCCCGGCTGTCTGGGTTTCATGCTCTGCTGCCATCATCTGTGCTTCGGTTATACTGCATCCTGCTCTTCACAGCACAGACCAGCTGCGTCTCCAAAGCACCCTCTCTTCTGCTGTCGAGTCTTGCTGTATTTCCTTTCTAGGACAGCATTGTGACTAATTGCACAGAAGCTGAGCACCCCAGTGCCGAGCAGTGTCTGTTTTGGGTAGGACTCACCCCACTGATTGCCAGGACACAGATGGGAACAGAATCTGTGAGATCTAGCTGGGAGGATCCTTTCATGTACCAACAGAGCAGATACATAACACTCCCATGGACCTGATTTCCATCTCAGTTATTCCACAGATGAAAATGTGTGTTGATTCTTTCCTAGAAAACCTGCAGGTCTTTTTGGAACAGCCCAGAAGCAGCCAAAGGCAGACACACTGCAAGGACAAGTCATGGCAGAGCTTTTGGTTGAGTCAACTGACTTCTGGCTGTTGCTTTCATTAGTTGAGTGTAGCAAGCAAAGCCATATCTCCAGTAGAAAAGAAAGGCAACTTCCACCTCTCCACTAGTGGCTTCCTTGGAAAAAGTCAGTGCTTCCTCTAACCACACTGTGTTTTTATCAATCCCTTATATCTGGGACACCTAATATCAGCACCAACAGCAGCCATCAGTCACACAGTGACTCTTTGAACCCAGGGAGAAGAGTCCAGCTCTTGAGTTATTAGTATCACACTCAGTGCCAAGAAAAGCACATCTGCAGTGCAGAAACCACCACACTTCTACAGACACGAGTGCAAATGCCTTTTTTTGGGAAAAAAAATGAATGAGAGAGTTAGAAAGATGTCTCTGAAAAAAAAAAAGAGAGAGAGAGAGACCTAGAAAACCCCAGATTTAAGGCAGCTGTTGCATTCTGCCCATGACTTCAGCAGAACTAATGTAATGCTGTCTAAATAAAATGGAAAGCTAGGCATGGGTAGGAAATAGCTGGATCCCTTTGTCCTGCATCTTTTCCTTCCCAGTGACTCAAACTAAAACCTGAATGCAGTCAAAAATTTATGAAAGTTTGCATACCACTATGAAACATCTTGCTGTATAGTACTGCCATGGCCTCTGTCCACGGTGAAACAGTTGTCACCCTCTCCTAGCTCTCAATGAAGAAAGGTTTATAGATGAACATTAATTCTACATAAATAATTTATTTCTAGAGAAAATGAGAGAGACAGAAAAAAACCTGTGGTCAGTTCCCTTCTAAGGAAGAGCCCTGTTGGGACAGGAAACTGAGGAAGGAGAAAAGGAACAGGAACAGGAACAGGAAAAGGAAAAAAGGGGAGGAAAATGAAATTACTTCCTGAAAAATAAAATATATGTCCATAAATTAACAAAAATGTGTCTCTGATGGACAGATCCTGGGGTGATCTGCATTGCGTGTCACAGATGACTGACATCAGCACAGTTAAAATACCAAGTGGATTGATTTAACCTGCAGACAAAGGGTATTTGAGGTCCCCGTGGCAGCACGATCACCCAGTACAACTTATCGCCAAGGATGCTCAACTACCACAAACAACTCTATGTAATCATTCAGAGGAGTCCTGTGTGCATCCTCCTCTACAAGGACCATTTTGGCTGTGCTTACTTTAAAGAAGCTACATTACTGTCCTTACTCCAAAAGTCTTCTGGATAACTTGGGCTAGGTAATTCCCAGAAACTACCTCAGATATTTCATTGCCATTCCAAGATATGCCAATGCACTGGTAGAAACTCCAACAACAAAGTGTCCGGATTGCAGAGGCATGGAAGATCAACAGAAGTGGCAGGATTATGCTTCCTGTTGCTGCATCTTCTTGTGAAAGACAAAGGATTTGAGTACACTTAAATCTCTCTTCCAAAGTCCTTCAAGGTAAGACATCTTACTCTTTCATGCCATTCCATCAGATTTTGTTTTCAGCCACTATCTAGGGGAGAACCTCAGCTTTTTTTAGGGTCATTGGGACAGGCTGAACTCCATGGTTAGAGCTTTTGCCTCTTCATAGACATGCAGAAGGGGGAGGTTAAACTCATAGACTTCTGGAGAATGCTTTTAGAGAACAAAAATGAAGTGTCACTATTTAGCATGGGATAGACTGGAGCTTACTAGTTCCTCCTTTCACTGTGGTTTCACAAGCCGAAATGGTTCTACTTCTGTATCTTGAAATCACCCTCAGGACCCACATATTTAAGTGACATGTGTGTGCACTGTGACCCTGCAAGTAGAATAGGGCTTAATAACATGTTCTCCTCGGCAGGTGGACTTCCAAGGACCTGGTTTTGCTCTGATGGCATTTAAATATGAAGCAATTATTTGTTATGAAAATCTGATACCATTTTAGTGATTAAAAAATTAATCCCATCTGTTTGTCTTTCCCCAAGAGGAACAAGAAAATATTTATTAATAGAAACACTTGGCATTTCTATTTAAAAAAAACACAAGTGTTTATTTATGTAACAAGGGGTAATGACATGAAATTAAAGATGACAAAAATTCAGCAGAATAACATAAAAACATAACTTCCTAGTATGGTAGTTTCTGGTTTGTATCACACCAGTGGGAATCCCAGGGTTGAAGATCTTAGAAAGCAGCATAAAATGGCCAGACATCATTAACTACAGGAATTCATAGCTGAAGGAAAGAGATTCGGGTGCCCACAAGCTGTGTTCTGATGGAGACATAGGTGCTGGAACACGTGGAGAAGCTCCAAGTAAAGGAACTAAGCACTCTGCTGTGTAAAAAATGTCTGTCTTAAGGGTCATGAGCTATGCAAGTGATCTAAGACAGAAGCTTTCTTTAAATCTATGACAAAATAGAGCTATTCTGGGAAACACAGAATGGTAGAATCACATAATGATTTGGATTGGAAGGTACCTTACAGATGATTTAGTTCAAAATCCCAGCTACGGACAGGGACACCTTCCACTAGACCAAGTTGCTCAAAGCTCTGATCTGCTTTGAATTCTTCTGGAGATAAGGCATCCACAACTTCCTCCAGCAACCTGGTCCAGTGTGTCAGCACCCTCTCACGAAGCAATCTTCCTTAATCTGACATAATCTCCCCTCTTTCAGTCTAAAGCAATTCCCCCTTGTCCTATCACTGCACTCCCTGATAGAGTCCCTCCCTATCTTTCCTGTAGCCACCTTTAAGTGCTGAAAAGCCACTATAAGGTCTCCCCAGAGTTTACTTCTCTTCTGGGTGAACAATCCCAAATGTCTCAGTCTGTCCTCATAAGGAAGGTGCTCTGGCCTCATGCTTATCTTCACTCACTAGTCCTAAGAAGTCTAATCCCTTGTCCTTGTTCAATAGGCTGACACAGTTTCTGTGAGATCTTGACCCAGATGTCTTCTCACTCCCCACAAATGTCCTCACTTCATTGAATCATAAAAGAGAAGGAGGTAAAAAAATACTGAAGCTGCTGTTCAGCAGGCAGAGCAATTCTCTGGGACCCAAACCCCACAAGTCACACCTGAAGTTGCTCTCCTTTTGTTCTGAGTTTCTAAGCCAGCGTTTCGCGAGCCTTTGCCCTCCAGATCAGTCAATCTGCAGTGATTTGTCCACAAGAGAAAATGGAAAACTTTTGATTTTCTGTGAGATTAATCAAACGATTATTAATCTCTGCCATCACTCCTGAATCTTTAAACTGGGGAGAGAGAGAAGAAAAAAGTGAAATTTAATTCCAAGGATCCTAAATCATTAATGGAACAGACAGGCAGAGTTAGAGGTTTGCAAGTCAAAGATCTCACCAGCTAATCAGTTCCACCTTTACTGCCATCATCAAACGTGATAGCACCATGATACAATCTTCAGAAACAGGCAGTGACCTTATTAAAGAGAACACGATTACATCCGCCACTTCCTAAGTGTCCCTGCTGCCGGTTAGAGAGGAAACCCGGGCACAGAGGCTGAAGGAGAAACTGCTTTCCACCTCTTTGCATGAGGGATAATTTATTTTTTCAGTTTGTGATTTGTACAGACACACGAATGGGGCATTTCTGCCCCTTTTGAAGGAGATTCCTGATTCCTGTCTTTGATTTCATCCCTTCTCATCCTTTGGCAAAACATCCTTATCTGAGCTTTGCCAATTGCAGAGCCGCGCTTAACCGGCGGCAGTGTGAAACCGCCCGCCAGCCGCTCCCGTCTGCAGCGCAACGGCGGAATGTACATGAATAAATTATGCCAGTTAATTTCTCACCGAGGTAGTAGGAGTGTCTCAAAGAACACCACGTACAAGATGTTATCAAGAGCAGGAAGAAAGAGGACACTTTTTCTTGGGGTCTGAGCTCAGGGAGCCAATGTGAGGCCATCACAGACGGAAAACTTGTTCAAAAGCAAAGATCCATCTCCATGCTGATGTGGGCAGAAGTGAAATTAGCAGCTGGTGAGTGGTTTGGTTAAAAATGGACCAGACTTTCTCACTCGTGGGAAATTCCAGTGGGGTTTTTTTTTTAATTTTTCAGAATTGTATTAATTTATTAATTGCATTTAATATAATCTTTCTGAAGTGTAATATCCCCTGAAATGCTGATGGCTTCAAAGGCATTAGAGCAGAAAACTTTGCCTGAAATTAAAGGTTTATTTCGGTGACATCAGACCAGACTGTCTTGCTTTTTCAGGGTTTTTTTTTACTGGGTTGTTGTTTTTTTTTCAATTCTTAAAATACATCTTTTGATGAAAGAAAGGATATATTTCCAACAGGCAATTTGACATGAAGCACTGAAACATTCTGTCCCTTTCAAGACTGAAAAGGAATTTTTGAACACCTGACATTTGTTGCTGTAAATGCTGTTATTTCCATTGTTTGACTCAGGAAAGAGCAGAGTTTCTCTTCTCCCTGAAGTCTGCTGATGAACTTCTGCACTGCACTAAAAGAACATAATCTCACTCTAATTTCCCACCTCTTCCTTTTGGCCTCTTACACTTGGTAACCCCAAACTTTAAGAAACTTTTTGTTGTGCATCCTGCACCGTAGCTGTAAGATCTCACATCAAATAGGAGAAATAAACATGCCTATAGCTGTGATGGACACTGCTGCATCAAAAGTGATCTGCTTTCATACTGTGTAGTAGACACGGTAAAGTATCCACTAACATCCCCTCGTGGAAGCATCACCCCATTGATACTGATTTCAGCTGCAGAACAAACATGGTTAAGTAGGGATCCAGGCAGGCATGGGACAGAAAGCTGTGTTTGCTCTACATGGTCATGAAATATACCTCAAATAAGGCTTGAGAAATAGAAATGGTGGGGAAAAAATCTGAACAGTTCAGTGTTGAGCCTCAAAAACATTTTACTCATGGAGCACTGCTTCTGATTCTCTACATGTGATACTTTCCACATGTGCCTAATAACCGCGGCTAATGCCTGCCAAATAAAGCATCATCAGCTCTGTGACAATCTGTCTCCTCTGGACTTGCTCTGTCTGCCACTTCACATCACGTCAGTGAACATCTGCACGCGCACGCACACCCCTCCCCATGCAACCCATCTGCATGCGCGAGGCTTTGCTAAAGAAAACAATTTTAAAAGAACAAAAGAAAATCATTTACAAAAAACCAAAACCCACCAAATTTTGAAGAATGTGAGCATGTAAAAACCAGGAGCCTTTATGTTGTGAAGATAAAGCGCTGAGGCTAAAAATACCTCCCTGTGGTGGGGAGAGGATGCAGATTTAAAGAGGCAGGAGATGGAAGCTCTGTATTTTCTTTAGGGGGTACTTGGCTGCAGGTAGTGACTAATACATCTTCCTTCTGCACTGGTGACAGGATGTGTTGTCCTTGAGGGTCTGCACCCATCCAGGAGCCCAGCCTGCCCCTATGTGCTGTCTAGCAGGGTGCAGAGGAGTTCAAGGAGGTCTCCTGTGCTCCAGCAATTTGTGTGGGAAGCAATTACAGGCCGAGATGAGTTGTGGTAGTACAGGGCTCCATGTGTTTATCCAACCTCCTGGGTGCTCTTTGGCAGCCATGGGGACAACCAGCAAACTGCAGTATGATGACGCATGCAGGGGAGGTGGGTTTTTTTCAGTGGAATTCTCTTCGTTTCATCTGAAAAGAAAGAAGAGCCCAGGCTCTCTGTGATGAGTGAGGAAGATCCTGATCCAGATTCTGAGGCTGGAGGCTAGCTGCTCCCTCCTTCTGAGGTCACATCTATTTCTCTATGCATCCAACTGTTTTGATTAGGGACTGAGTTGATCTTGCTTCAGCTCAAGTAACTACGAAGTCCATGTCTCCACCAACACCAGCTGTCTTCTTACAGGTCAAGGATTTGCTAGCAAGTGTCAATGAAATTTAGCACGTGATCCATCTATCAAAAGCAGGAACCTAATTCAAGCTGAGATATATCAAAACCTGAACATCACTGACCACTGAATTCTTCTTTGTTAATTGTACACACCAACTTGCTCAAATGAGAACATCCAGATTAGATCACTCCCCCTCCCACCTTCCCTACATTTAAAGTGCTCACAGAGGTACAAAAAGTCTGTGGCAAAACTTGACTCTGCACCATAAGAGCTGCAAAGTCAGTTGTCTTTATAAGACCAGGGTCTTGGCAAGTTATATGAAGGCTTGATAATCCATCAGACCTACATGGGACTGGAATGGTTCAGATGACTCCTGGTCGCAAATATAAATGTGAATTCTTTTACAAAGTCTGAGCGTATTCTCTGCCCGGTGACCTCAGCCTGATGTTTTGTTAAAGTTCACCCATCACTCATTCAGGGAACAGGCACAGGGATGGGGCTGAGATTGCTTGGAAATAGGATATGGCCAGTTGTGATTGCTACCTGCTCAAGACCTCTGTTAATGGAGCCACAGGATTTCCTTGCCGAGTTTCTATAGTCAGGGTGCTACGATCTGCTCTTGAAACAACAAATTACACAGAGCAGGAAGCCTATTCTGGATCATCCAAGGCCAGCATGGCTGACATGGGTAATCACTTTGCTTTTGGCCACTACTTTGCAAAGTCCTAGAAATCAGCAGATGGAGGCACTGGAGGTTTTTTACTTCTCTTCTTCTCTTTTCTCTTCATCCATCCTATCAGCTTTCTGAGGGCTCTGTTCTGAAGCAGAGAAGGAGAAATAGTCCCTGAGATGTGATGTGACATGGGGGTGATAGTGACAGTGGGTAACCTCTAATCCTAAGCACATTGATGAAGGACAATGCATCTACAGTATTAAACCTAGGTCTATCTGATGCAGATCCTGTCTCCATCAGCTGCTGAGGTTTCATGCCTCTAAAAAGGTGTGTGAAGCCACAGTATGCAGTTATTGTTCAGCTGGTTTAATCCTGCCAATTTCTTGTGACCCACAGTTCAAGCACTTTGAGTTCGTTACGGATACACTACTAATTATATCTGCTTGCAAGCATCCTGCCAGCCAAATCTCAAGAGCTAAAACCTCTCAAACTTGGGGTTGTTGGTTTTTTTCCATCCTACCTTTCTTTGGTTTTCCTCTCACATTTTTTGTTTTGCTCCTGTACACAAGCCCTTAAACTAGTTCCCACACTCTGAAGCTCAACTCCCACTTCCTGCCTCAACCTAGATTCAAAGTTTTCATCTCTTGCCTTCTCCAGCAAGTTCTCATTTAACTCAGTGCTCAAGTCAGTTCGTGACGGGCTTTGACAATTTTGAAGGAGAAGAGAGAAGAAGAGATGAGAGGAGGGGTTGAAAAAAAGCCTTGTACAGATTAGTTTCTCTAGGGAGAACAAAAAAACCAAAAAACCCCCTCTTAGTCTGGAGGGAAAGTTTAATTAAAAAGAGCAGAGTTTTTAATTACCAGAGAAATCTACTTGAATGATTTATTTGCATAATCCCGATGGCAGTGGGAGAACAGGCAGGAACGAGATAAGGTTTCTTTAGAATCCTTCTCTTGCTTTTCTATATCTCTCCAAAAATGACTCTGATACTTCACTCCTCCTTTCCCTCTCCTTCTCTGCTCCATTGTCCTACCATCTGATCACACAGTTTGGCCTTAGGCTGTCTCCTTTTTTAGCTCTTCCTTTGTTATTGTGTGATGTTTTGGTACAAGTGATGCATGTTTTCTCCTGCTACAGTCTGTCTAGGTGAGGTGAAACCAGTCCCTCCCTCCTCTCTGATGCTACCTGTTGTCCTTGATTGTTGATCACTTGAAGACATTCAGAGCATAGAGGTCTCTCAGCAGAGAAGCCTGCCAGAAGGAGAAAGCCAGCTCTGGTAGCCGGCAAAAGGATGACCTGTAAAAACTGGGCTCTTCAGAAGAGACTTCCTCTCAACCTCCTCTTCTTACTCCTGCCATCAAACCTGTCACAGTCACCTCCAGTACAGCAGGAGAGCTAGCCAGCATTCCTCCTGCATGGGATCTGGGGACATCAACACTACAGGATGTGTTAGTGGCAGAGGATGCCACCACCACTCTTGTCCTCTAGCTGTTGCTTTGTGAGATACGAACACACTCTATAGCAAGCTAACCCAGCACCCTGTATGCAATCCCACTGCTACTTGCTCTGAGGCCACCTAACCAGCCTAAACCTCTTCTGCAAGATGAAAGCTTTTTTAGACATAGCACTTAGCTATATGGTTTTGTGGTGAACTTGGTAGAGCAGGGTTAGCGGCTGGACCTGATGAACTCAAGGGTCTTTTCCAACATAAATGATTTGATGATTATATGATTATCTGAAAGGGACACCTGAAATGAGTTTACATCTCTGACCGTTGTGAATCACATGCTTTCTGTCCGTATTATTGACTTGGGACCCACTGAAAAGCTCATTCCTGTGTAGGATGCTGACACCCATACAGAAAAGCCTCACATTTCATCCTATAATTACCTGAGCTGATAAAATGTCAGCTTGCTCCCTCACACAGTCTTGGTCTGTATCCAGAAGCCCTTCTGCAGGCAACACCGGACTGAGGACCATAGTGGTTTAGCAGAGTGGGAAAAGCCACCTGATATCCCAAGTGGGGAGCTGAGGATGTTAGTCATTTGGATGGGAATGATGCCTCACTTTTCTTCAAGGCTGACAAATATTTCTGGCTGAATCTAGTTACCTGCTTGGAGACAGACAACTGCATAGGAAGAGACGAGTGAGGGACACCTACCCAGAGGTGAAGGTGGTATTGTCCCCACCAGACAATGGACAGAACTTATATACAGTGCAGTCACAGAATCATAGAATCACCAAGGCTGGAAAATACCTTCAAGATCAAGTCCTACAACCTCTAGCCACTAACCCATCTCCCAAACACCATGTCTACTAGAATTTTGAACACCTCCAGGGATGGTGTCTCAGTCTAGCTCTTGGTTGAGCGTTGAAGCACACACTGTGTCCAGTATTCCTCAAGACAAACCTGGATTTGAGCATGATCCTAGTACTTAATGTTCAGCAAGAAGAGGTGTTTAGCTTTGCCCCTCGAAGACCCTCTTTGTCCCTCACTCCTTCTGGGCTGTCCCCTCCTTCCTCTGTTTTGTAAGCCAGCAGAAAAAGATATTTCCAAGCTTTTGTTAGAGCACCAGCTGAAAAGGTCTTTTGTTGTTGCTGCTTTTGAGTCTCTGAAGCCAGAAAATTGATGAGAACACTCTAGCAGCGAGAAGGTTGTCTGACCTTTCCACGCTTCCTGACATCCTTGATATAAACATGTGTTAGGGACGCTGGAAACCAAGGAGGGATGCAGCAGGTCAGATGACAAGCAAGCTGTGTCTGTAGCTAAAGTGTGAGAGAGGGAAAAGCAATCATTTTCAGAAACACAGATAGGAGCAAATATAAGTCCAGAGAAATAGGAAGATAATTATTGGGATCTAGAGAAGACCAGGGAATATTCTTCATCCGAGAGCAGAGGGACCACATGTGTCAGAATGAGGATGTCACCACAGAGCAGTTTATCCCTCCAGCCCTCTCTGACCCACAGGATAGAGGCATTGGGAGTGACAGTCCAGTGCCCGTGTCTTCGGGCTGAGAGATGAGATATGAAGCATGGATTTTTCTTGTTTAATTAAGCTGAGGGGGTGAAAGGCATCACAGGAAGCCACTAGAAAACTGATTTCTCCTCAGAGATGCTCCTTTAAAAGCACAGGGACGTGTGCCAGTTGTGTGCAGATGCCTGAAGAGCATATTTTGGGGCAGGGGGATCTGCACACGTGTGTTTTGTGTATCTCGTACATAAAACCAGGCAAGGTTTGTGAGGAGAGTTAACAAGACTTTAAAAATTAATGTAAAATCTATATTTATAGTGGTCTGAAACAAAAGGATGTAAAGCAGTGGTTGCCTGTAGACATACATCCAGGTTTAGTTTGGATGTTAGGAAGAATTTCTTCACTGGAAGGGTTGTTGGAAAGTAAAACAGTTTGCCTGGGCAGTTGTGGAGTCACCACCTCTGGAGAGATTTAGACAAACTGGTTTTGGGGTGACCTGTCCATGCTGGGTCAAAGGTTGGACTAGATTACATTAAAGGTCTCTTCCAAGCAAGAAGATTCAGTGACTCAAGGAGCTGCATGGTTCTGCCAAGCCCTATGTGTGTGCACACGATGAAATGCGTGTGAGTATACACTCGTGCGCTGCTCAGAGACCTGCGTCAGTGTTCAAGCCCAGCATGTGTGTTTTTGAGGCAAGATGTAGGTGTTCTGAGGAAACTGGGATTTTTCTATGTATAAGAGGCTGCTGGCAGGCTGCAAGCACCGAGTGTCTATGCGTGAATGTAATAAGCCAGGAGGATTTGTTCCAGCCTGTGAGGGGGAGGTACAAGCC
Organism: Rhinopomastus cyanomelas; assembly: GCA_013400115.1. Lineage (NCBI taxonomy): Eukaryota > Metazoa > Chordata > Aves > Bucerotiformes > Rhinopomastidae > Rhinopomastus > Rhinopomastus cyanomelas. Next base: position 547,202 of record VXBP01000948.1, on the reverse strand, counting down.
TGCACACGTGTGTCTGTGTATGTGTCTAGCTCGCGGTTCAAGTGCCTGTGTCTCAGGCATCAGACACGTGACTGTGTTTTCCAAGCCCCCCATATGCAGGAGGTAGCAGGTGGGTTTGCTCACATGTCTCTGAGTGTGTGAATCAGGCATCCTCATCCATGCTGTAGGCAGCAGAGTGTTGGGGTGCAGTAAGTGGTATGTACAGTAAACAGGGTTTTCATGAGTGTCCAGGCACACAGAGAGCCTGCATAGACTGTTTGTTTGTGCAGGGGCTTATGTGTGTGTGTGGATGCCCTCACCACAGTACGGAACAGAGAGGAGCACCTTGATTTCTTTCTTGGGTTGAAGTGTAAAAAACTGCCCACGACTTTAATCTGAGGTGGTGGATCCCTAGAACAGGCTGCCTAGAAAAGTGGTGGAGGCCCATCCCTGGAGACCCTCAAGGTTGGGCTTAATGGGGCTCTAGGCAGTCTGATCTAGTGAATTATGTCCCTGGTTGTTGCAAGGGGGTTGGACTAGATGACCTTTGGAGGTCCCTTCCAACCCTATGATTCTATGATTTTACCTCACAAATAGAGCAGCCCAAGAGCATGGCAATAGACTGTATAAGACCTTGCCTTGGGCCACGATGCCTCTCTAGGTTATGTCCACTACAGAGATCCCTTATCCTTGATACTGAGAAGTTCCTTGTTGCAACAGATCCCCAGTAGGTGACTGCTAGATTGCTAAACTTCATAAGCTTTGCCAGGATGAGATCTTGGATTGATTGTGCATTTATAATCTTTTAGACATAAACTGTTAAACAACTTTGGGACTTGGATTGGACCCAGCCACACCTAGAGTCCTCTAAGTAAGAGTTTAGGAATCTCCTGACTCAATGGCAGGTTCCCCAAAACATCTGACTTGCTCTCTTCTCTATGCAATAAATAATCAAGAGTATCTTGCCATAAAGTTTTCTTAAACCACTGCCACATTTACTACCAAACTTTGACAAATTGCTGCTTTCTATCAACTAACATAATGTTACTTCTCTCTTACAAGTGAAGAGCATCACTCCATCTGCAGCAAATTTGCGTAGTGGGTGGGACAGGACCAGTTATTTGTGGAGGCACAGAGTGAACCCAAGTCCCTGCTTCTCAGAAGAGTGGGCTCGTGGCAACTCACATAACAGGAAAGCTGCTGCCATTGCATTCCCTGAGCTGTGATTCAAGGTCAGCCTACTGACATCACCTTGAGTCTGATCAAGAGTCCTAGAAATGTGACAACGGGAGGGGGAAGAGGGTATTTTGACAGATGCTGCAGCAAAAAAGGGCAAACACTAAATGGCAATATAAGGCCATTGCATTGCACCTTACCTCTTACAAACAAGTAATGGAAGAAGTTGAAAGCAGTGTACAAGTAGGAGACATAAAGGACTGAACAAAAGTCATACATGTAGGCATATATGCTGTGTGGGACAGTGCCCCACAGTGTCTTTTTTAGTGGAAAACCTTGAATTGTGAAGTAAATAGCTACCCAGTTAGGAGAAACAGAGACTGTCAGGTACTGCTGGATGTAGTTACAGAATCATAGAATCACTAGGGATTGGAAAGGACCTCGAAAGATCATCCAGTCCAATCCCCCTGCCACAGCAGGATCTCCTAGACCAAGTCATACAGTCAGTCAGGGTTAGAAGGGACCACAGGATCATCCAGTTCCTACTCCCCTGCCATGGGCAGGGACAACCCACCCTAGATCAGGCTGGCCAGAGCCTCATCCAGCCTGGCCTTAAACACCTAGTTGAGACGAGATGGGTAAAACCTCATGCTAAAGGTAATCAACCAGGCACAAAGGACCTTAAATCCTGGGTGGTATCAACTGGGAGGATGTTTACAGCAAAACCCAGGACACAGTTAGAGCAGAGCTTTAGTAAAGGCTGGAGAATAAACAGAAAAACTTGTGAAAATGTTCTTGCAGAAAGAGTTAATGGCTTGTTGAGAGGGAATCTCAAACCACGGGAGGCTCAGTCGGACACGAGTCTTCCCAAAGCACTTTGTCAGTTAAATAATCGATTTGGGTCTACGGGCAGCCCCGCGGAGCGTTCCTTGTGTAAACTGAGCTTAGCACGCCACCTGCTGGGGTAAGCGAACGCCTGAGCATGTCACTGTGATAGTCGATCTATACCCATTGCTCCTGCGTCTGTGGATTTAGCTGACCCTCAGAGCCCACTCGCGTGAGAGGCTTCCAACAGCAGTGGTGCAAAACACTGCATCTGTGCACGATGCAATTTTCTTTCTTTTAACGGGTCCACCTGTTCTGACTGTCGAAATAAACATCTATGATCTCTCACAGCACTGGATGACAAATGGAAATTCTGAGTTCATAGGATCATAGGATGTTAGGGGTTGGAAGGGACCCAAGAGTTCATTTACAGTTCACGTTGAATAGGACTTTGATCGATCTGGTCCAGAGGAAGATGTCCCTGCTCATTGCAGGGGGGTTGGACTAGAAAGCTTTGAAGGTTCCTTCCAACCCAAACTATTCCGTGATTCCAAAATCTAACAGTGCCTCGTCTCCTAACTTCTGTTCAAAAACCTCCTGGAGTGGTCATGGTCCCAAGACCAAGGTATGTTTACCAGGAGTATGGGATTAAACTCTCATCCCTCCTAACTCTAGTAATGCTCAGAACTGAGATACATTTAGAAAATAGATGGAGCAGAGATTCTAAGGGCTTTAACCAACTCCCCTGAGTCCAGGGAGTAGCAAGCCAGGAGATAAATGTAGGGTGATGAGTATTGAATGGACAGGTCATACAGGGTTCAAAGTAACTTGATCTATTTGAAGATAGAATCATAAAGTCATTTAAATTGGAGAAGACCCTTAAGATCACCGAGATCATCAAGTACAACCATTAACCCAACTGTACCCTACACCACAAAATGTGTCCCTAGGTTATAGATCTCCACACCTTTTAAACACATGCAGAGATTCAAATCCTTCCCTAGATAGCCTATTCCAATGCCAGGTCTCACTCAGAGAGCAAAGCCTATTCTCAGTGGATTTTATCCTGATCCTCGGATACACTTTGACACAGCCTATTTAAAAAGAAAACTAAAGTGTCTTGTCCCCATCCTCCCCAAATTCTTGGAAGATGGTTCCTTGGGGTTCACATCTCCACTTCTACAGAAAGAGATTGCAGTGTTTCTGATGGACACAGCACAAAAGTTTATTCTGATGGACACTTTGGAACTAAGTTTGATGCCCGGGCATCAGAAAAGATTTACAATACTTTCCAAAAACTTCATACAAAGCTCAGAGTACCACAGCTCATCAGAGGACCACAGCTCAGACAAGGAGATCTATTAATTCAAAAACTGATGTCATGTGGGACAGGAGAAATGAGACGGTAATTATCAGCTGGTGACAGTAATTATCAGCTGGTGATGGTAATTATTAGCTGGTAAACCTGAACATCAATTCCACACAAAACAGTGAAAACAATGTTACTGGATGCAATCGATAAAGAACTAGAGGGCCAGAACACAATTAATGTCAGTCAATGTGCTTTATGGAAGAGGTCCTTGACAAGCCAGCCTGATTATGTTTCTGATGAGATAACAAGATCTGGGATACTCATAACTGTATCCATGTAAGACTTTTTTAAAGGGTTTGATTCATGCCCAACAGTCTGATTTTATTTTTATTTTTAAATACCAATGTAAGTACAAAATCAATTAAAAGCTGCTAAATTTCTTTTCTCTGAAAGAACTTGTCAATGGCAAATCATCACTGAAGCAGGTCCTGCAAGAGCTATTCAACATTCTTATCGATGATTTTGGAATATGAATAAAAATGACTGCAGACAACATTTCTAAAGGACAATGATTGCCTCTCCGTAGCGCAGAGAGGTTCTACAAAGACGTCTAAATTGTTTGGGAAAATTGGCCAATTCCAAGATGAGTCAAGTGAGTCCATCCGAATGCAAATTTTTATCTGCAGAAGCAAGCAGTAGAGATTGAAGGACCCCAAGTTCCTTCTTCAGCAAAAGACAAAGAAAATATTAATCTTTTTAGCCAAGGTTTTAAAGTTCTTTTAACCAAGAAAATGGAAAAGGTCTAACCTTCAGGGTGTGCAGCACAAACTGGGTAACTGCTTTCTGAAAGTGAATGCACAGCAAAAAAACAATTAATTAAATTATTTGGGGTTTCACCCATGGCATGTGGATGAGGCTGGGTAAGAGTGTTTTTAAAACTTGTAGAAGGTACAAAGAGGACCTCCCCCCAGCAAAAAAAATCCCTGAACAAACTAACCTAAAAAAGCCCAAACAAAAACAAGCAAGCAAAAAAACCCCCCTGAGCAACCACACAACAAAAAAAACCCAGAAATTGAAACAAAAGTGCCCAAACCCAAACAATTTGTTAACTGACAAAAACTTTTCAGAATCTGTTTGGTAAATAAAAAACCAAGAAGTGCCTTGATAACTTTGCTGAGGAAAACCAAGACATTATGAATTAATTAAGAAAAGAAAGATGAGACCAGTATCAGAACAGAACTAATGGTTGGACATGAAAGCCTCGTCTAAGCTTCCACCTGAGAATCTGATTTTTTGTGCTCTGTAGAATGATCAAACAGCTAGAGGAGGTTTCATGTAAAAGATCTCAAACTTGGCAAATGTTATATTTATACGTGAGAATCCCGATATTTGGGAGTTTTGGTGTGCTTTTAATCCCGCAATGCTGTGCTTCATAAATGAATTATTAACACTTTTCTCCCCCAAACATGTATTAGGGAAGTTTTCATGAGGATAAGGCAACAAAAGGCGGAACTTAGGTATTGCCTGCGGATACCTGATCTGTAAGTAGTTAGATAACCTCTGCTCATGGCACAAAACTCACATGTAGGGAGTACATCTCAACTCCCTGAGGGTCCTTCATGTTCTAATCATTGGCATCCCCTTCCTTTCTCTTCTGTATCCCAACCTCTGCTCATGGCACAAAACTCACATGTAGGGAGTACATCTCAACTCCCTGAGGGTTCCTCATGTTCTAATCATTGCCACCCCCTCCTTTCTCTTTTGTATCCACAGGCTCCCAAAAGAAGATGCTCAGGAGGCTTTACAGTGTGAGTTCTTCCATTTCATTAGTTATAGAAGTTTTTACTTCCCAGAAGGTCCAGGATCACCTCCTCTCTGTCCAGGAGCAATGTATACCAACAAAGAGGAAAGCAGGGAAGAATGCTAGGAGGCCTGTCTGGCTGAACAAGGAGCTCCTGGACATGTTGTCACACAAAAAG
>VXBP01000948.1:490697-541767 GCA_013400115.1 Rhinopomastus cyanomelas | reverse complement strand
ACCAAGTGTAAGGTCCTGCATCTGGGTCGAGGCAATCCTAGGCACAAACACAGGCTGGGCAGTGACTGGCTGGAGACAAGCCCTGAGGAGAGGGACTTGGCGGTGCTTGTGGACCAAAAGCTCAACATGAGCCAGCAGCCCAGAAGGCAAACCGGATCCTGCGCTGCATCAGGAGAAGTGTGGCCAGCAAGTCGAGGGAGGAGATTCTCCCGCTCTACTCTGTTCTGGTGAGACCCCACCTGGAGCACTGCGTCCAGTTCTGGAGTCTTCACTACAAGAATGACATGAATGTGCTGGAGCGAGTGCAGAGGAGGACCATGAGGATGATCAGAGGGCTGGAGCATCTCTCCTGTGAGGCCAGACTGAGAGAGTATTGTGTTCAGTTCTGGGCCCCTCAGTTTAAGAAAGATGTCGAGGTGCTGGACTGGGTCCAGAGAAGGGCAACTAGAGTGGTAAAGGGGCTGGAAGATAAGACCTATGAGGAGAGGCTGAGGGAGCTGGGTTTGTTTAGCCTAGAAAAGAGGAGGCTCAGGGGTGACCATATGGCTGTCTATAACTGTCTGAAAGGTGGTTGTAATCAGTCAGGGGTCAGTCTTTTCTCCCTGGCTGCTGGAGACAGGACAAGGAGTCATAGTCTTAAGCTCCATCGGGGAAGGTTTAGACTTGACATTAGGAAAGATTTTTCACTGAAAGAGTGATCTGGTTTTGGAATGGGCTGCCCACAGAGGGGTTGAGTCACCGTCCCTGGAGGTGTTCAAGGTTAGGCTGGATGAGGTTTTGAGTGGCATGATCTAGATGTTAGATGTTAGGTTTACTTGGTTTATTTGGATTTAGGTTGGACTAGATGATCTTTTCCAACCTTATCATTATGGTGATATTGTGATACTGTGACTTGGTCTAGGTGATCCTGCTGTGGCAGGGGGATTGGACTAGATGATCCTTCAAGGTCCCTTCCAATCCATAATGATTCTATGAGTCTATGATTCTAGGTGTGACTCAACTTCAACACTTGACTATGCATAAAGTAACTGCAAAGGGCTTATTTTAGCTTGGATTAACTTGCAGATAGATGTCTAAGAGCTCCCTCCCGACAACTGCAGTCTGTGGTCCCTGTGTCCAAGGTCATCCGGGAACAGGAATCTCCAAGGAAGGAACAGAAACCATTGTTGTGAATAGCTTGGAAACAGCCATTCTCGCCTTCAGAGTTGACTACTTAGAGCTGAGTGACCTGGTTTACTCAACCCTTTTTTTAAATTGTTTATATCCCTGTGTCTGGTGATAAGTGATGCATTTCTAATTGTTGTTTAAACCCAGGTAAAGTGGATCACAGAATCACAGGACATTAGGGATTGGAAGCTGCCAATTGCCTCTTGGCAACTAAATTAGGGAGAAATTATGGTAGTTATTTAGCAAGAGTGGTTAGGCAGAAGGTTACTGTTAGTTTTATTTTGCGTTAGGAGGATTGTCAGGGCTGAGTTTTTGTGCTTTTTTGTTACAGACCTGAACCTCTGAAACTCTAACTTGGCATGTTTTTCTACAAAAAGCTTTGCAAAGAGGATAAAGATGGGAAAAATAGACATATGGTGCACATGAGCCTAATTCAAGAAAAGTTGCTCATCCTGGGCAGATGGAAAGGGATGTTTGAGTATCTTGGTTCGAAAGTTGCCTCAAAACTTACCTTCTTTTTATTTTCCCTTTGTCATCAGCTTGGCTAATGAGCAGCTCCAAACCAGCTTTTCATGCTGCTGAGTCACGCAATTTAAATTCCCAGTTGTGCATCCTCCTTGTCCCTCCTCTCCCAATATATTTGCGAGTTTGGGTGACAGACAGGTTGGTTTAATAGCAGTAAATGTAAAGTATGCTCAAGTTGTTCCCAGTGTTAGGGCAGAAGTTAGTCTTATCTAGGAGACACAGAAAAAGAGGAAGGAAAGGCATTAATGCATCTGAAACTTCCTCACCACCCAAAGGGTTATTCCCTTAGCTCTTTCTTCACCATCAGACGATCTGCAAACCGTGATCATGTTGATTTTTTTATTCCTAGTATTTCTCAATATTCTGCCTGAAATGATCACTTTGCACCAGATACAGCTCTTGTCAGTTTGTTAGCTGAGCTGGAGCTTGGTGGAAGATAAAGAATCAAATTAGAATGAGTCACATTAGGAAAAAGTTCTTTACAATGAAACACAGGAACAAGGTACCCAGAGAAATAGTAGAAGCTCCATCTCTGGAGGCATTCAAGGTCAGGCTTGATAGGGCTCTGAGCCACCTGCTCTAGTTAAAGATGTCCCTGCTTACTGCAGGGGGTTAGACTAGATGACCTCTAAGGCTCCCTTCTAGTCCAACACATTCTACAATTCAATGAATTACTAATAAATCAATAGACTTGGTTTTGCAATATTACATATTCAACAGTATATGAAAACAGCACAATGCTAAACCCTCACTGGTCCCGTGGAAAAGTCCCACTCTTCATTGCTGATCACACCGCTGTCTCTATCTTTCATGCCGCATAGCAGATGCCCTTACTCCAAACATGCTGGGATTTGTCAGTGACAGGATGGTGGGGCTTTTTTTTTTTTTTCTTAACTTCAAATTTCAGAGGAAAAGAGTTTTCTGTTAGCATTTGCCAAATGTGAGCACAGCAGGATTTTCCACTACAAGGTGAGACAAGCTGAGGAGCTTACAGAGCCGGGTGTCTGTGCTCTGCAAGACAGACCATATGGGACTGAGACAGAGGAGGTGTGTTCCTCAGCATTATGGCTCCACAGCATTAGTTAGGCAATGAAGTCTGTGTATAAATTCCCTCAATGTCTTTGCATCTTGCCTTGAAAGAGCAGGCATGAATATATTAGAGGGAAGGAATTTTCTTTGCTCAGCTCTTAGGTACCATCAAAGGAGACCATGAACCTTATATGTGTCTCATAAAAGTTGTCCAACCTGTCTCAGAGCACCCAGGATTGAACTTCAAAAGGCTTTGTTTCATGATTTGTGTGGAGGTAAGGGAAGCTTTGCTCTTCTCCAATAACATAGACCTGTTCAACTGGGTTTAAGAGAGGCTGTTAACCTTCCCACTGCTGTGCATTTGTGACTCTGTCAGAGAAATGCTCACCAGCTACAAACAGGGCTGACATTGTCCTCTGTCTTCATGTATTTCATGATGGATTTGCACTGGGTACCAGAGACTGAAGACAACACCAACCAACCACCCTGCATCTTTTTGCTCTCATGACTTCCCCTGACCCCTTCCCCACCTCTTGTGTTCTAGCAAACCCTTTCCCACGTGACTGTGCCCAGAGATGGACAGGGGAGCTCCAAAGCTCCCCTTTACAGCAAGTTATGCTTGGGGGACAGAGCAGGATCTCTGTTTTTGGAAGGGAGGACAGGCAGAAAAAAACATTTCACAGTTCTTAGCCAACCTTTGGTGGTTGGACTTGATGATCTTGTAGGTCTCTCCAACTTCAATAACCCTAAATAAACTTACTACTGCTCCTGATCATACCTACTCCTTCCTGAAAAACTGGAAAAGTCCTGGAGGGATCTCTTTCCTACCACCTTCCCTTATATCATGGTCCTCCTTCTATCTTGTTCTACTCACAGTCTCACACCCTCACTGACTATAGCTGGATCCTCTCACATGTTTATCTTTTCAGTCTCCTCACTAAAATGGCACAAGCAGTATAGTTCTCTTCATTTTGAAGCTCTCAATGAGAAAACACAATTGAGTTTCAGTTTGAGCTGAAAGCTATTGTTCAGAAAACACTTCTGCTCATGAGAGCCACGTATGTGATGCTACCCAAATGCAGAGGTCACGTCCATGTTCAAGAGCAGCATGGGGGTTACTTCTTTATTTTGAAGCAATTAATCACTTTCTGTGACTGAGTATGTTTATGGATCTCCTCTGCTCCTTCCTGACAATGAGCATTGTTCCTATCTCAACATGCCTCCACTAATACCCACTCTTCTCCCTCACCAAACTCAAACTTTCCAAGAAACCTTGAAAAGAATCAACTGTACATTCCCTGTATTCAATGGTACTTCATACAGATCTTTGTTTCCATGTCCTTCAGCTACCCATTAGTTTGAACCTAGAGATGCCCTGTGACCTGTCTGTCAGTTAATGTTCCATCTGTTTAAACAGTCGATGTGGAACACAGCAAACATCCTTCAGGACATTGCTGTCTTGCAACCATACTTGTCATCTGCACTTGAAGAAGAAAAAAGTGGATTGTTTTATCAACTTCTAATAATTAAGTAGTGCCTGAGGACTCTAGCAACAGGACAAGGGGGATGGCTTCAGTCCAAGAGAGGGGAGATTTAGATTGCATCTTCCGAAGAAATTCTTCCTGGTGAGATTGCTGAGGCACTGGAACAGGTTGCCCAGGGAGGCTGTCACTGCTCCATCCCTGGAAGTGTTTAAGGCCAGGTTGGATGCAGCTGTGGGCAACCTGGTCTGGTGAAATGTGTCCTTGCCCATGGCAGGGGGTTGGAACTAGATGATCTCTGATCTCCTTTTAACCTAAACCATTCTGTGTTTCTATGATCAGTTCTAAGGTTATTGAAATGCAAAACCAGAAATTTGTCTCCTCTATGTGTTTTCCTCTTGTCCTGTCACCAACTGGCCATCATTATGAAGAGCCTAGCCCCATTTTCCTGACCTTCACTCTTTAGGTAACTATAAGCAATGATAAGATCTCTCAGCCTTCACTTTGCAAAGCTAAAAAATTAAAGTCTCTTGATTTTTCTAATCACAGAACCACACAAAATTAAGGATTGGAAAGGACCTCTTGAACTGAGGAGCCCAGAACTGGACACAATACTCCAGATGTGGTCTCACCAGTGCAGAGTAGAGGGGGAGAAGAACCTCTCTCCATCTGCTAACCACTCCCATTCTGATCCACGCCACGATGCTATTGGCCCTCTTGGCCACCAGAGCACACTGCTGGCTCATGGTCTTCCTGCTGTCCACCAAGACCTCCCAGGTCCCTTTCTCCTACACTGCTCTCCAACAAGTCAGTCCCCAACCTGGTACCTGGTGTTGTGTTTGCCCAGATACAAGACTCTACACTCACCCTTGTTACATTTCATTAAATTTCTCCCTGCCCAGCTCTCCAGCCTGTTCAGGTCTTGCTGAAAGACAGCACAGTCTGCTGGGGTGTTGGCGTGTGGTGGGTTCAAGACCACAATTAAAGATAAAGAAAAAGAAAACAAAGCAGTTAGGTCTCAATGAGATCTTGGATTAAATTTGCCAGACAATGGATAGCTTAGGGACAATGGAAAAGGGTTTATGAACTCTATAACTGCATGCAGAGAAGAAGAAAAGGTTAAGCAAGTCAGGGCACACAAACTAGGAACTGTGTCACAAATGCCATCACATATTCTGAGAAAAATATAGTGGGAGGTCACTGTCGTATCGGTCCTTGGGTTTTTTCACACTAGAGACCTGGTAAAAGAACATGTCAGTTGAATAGATATGAGTACCACCACCCTCTCTGTTATTCATGTGTCACCCCGTCTCCAAACAGCAGGACCCTCAGCTGTCCAGACTGGTGGACAATTCAATTCTTCAGCGTTGCTTCTCCAGCTCAACGCTCATCAGGCAGGCCTGATTCCTCAGCACCTGAACTGCATCCCTTGATGCAGGAGACATGCTTTCAAACAAAGAGCCCAGACTCTGTCTTTCATGCCCAAGGTTTAAGGATTCAACTCCAACTAGACTCTATACCATTGATCATTACGCTCTGGCTTCTATCCTGCAGCCAGTTCACGATCCACCTCACTACCCAATCCCTCAGTCCACACTGTCTTAGTTTGGCTGCCAGGATGCTGTGTGAGACTGTGTCAAACGCCTTACTGAAGTCAAGACACCACATCCACTGCTCTGCCATCATCTATCCACCTGGCTATGCCCTCATAAAAATCTATCAGGTTGGTCAAGCATGACCTCCCCTTGGTGAAGTCATGCTGACTGTCCCTAAGGACCTTCCTCTCCTTGATGTGCCTGGAGACAGAGTCCAGGACAAGTTGTTCCATAACCTTTCATGAGATGTAGGTGAGATGACCAGTGTGTAGTTACCTGGGTTCTCCTTCTTACCCTTTTTGAAGATTGGAGTGACCTTTGCTGTCCCCCAGTCCCCAGGCACCTCTCCTGATCCCCATGACTCAGCAAAGATGATGGAGAGCAGCTTAGCAATGACTTCCGCTCTCTCCCTTAGCACACGCGGGTGCATCCCATCTGGGCTCGTGGATTTATGTCCATCCAGTTTGATCAACTTGTCCCTAACCCAGTCCTCATCAACCAAGGCAAGGTCCTGTCTTGTCTCAACTTCCTCTGGAGCCTCTGGAGCCTCAGCAGTCTGGGGCTTGATATCAGGACAGCCTCCAGAAGGGGAAGAGTTTCTTCTTCCTCTTGAATTTGCCCAGCGGCTGCAGTTCTCTCATCATCAGTCTCTCAAATGACTAAACTGCCATGGCTTGGGAAGGATATTAGCCACAGGCAAATAAGGATGCACAGAGAGAATTCAGTGGTTCCACGGTACTGTGTGGAGAATGACCCATTCGCTTACTGGCAAAGGACAGGATACACAGAGAAAAATGTAATGTGTGGAATTGCATTTCCTGGGAAAACAGGATCTTTTCTTTGTGGATTTTCAATGGCTCAGAAGCACATCCAGGCTACCATGGATTAACGTGGGACTGTCTGCTGGCTCAGGAGGTAAAGAGCCACTAATGGGCAGTTGCTAAAGCCCAGCTGATGCACAGCAAGAGGTTATGTGTAGTGTGTGCTTGAGCTTTGATCCTTAAGCACATTGGAGTTTTAAAACAAGAAGGGGGGTTTACGTGTTCAGCTGTCCCCAGGGTTTTTAGCAGGCCAAACCAATTCAAAACCTTTTTATTCCCAACTTAAAAGCCTTTGGCTTTTTTTGGTGACAATTCCTCTCATTTGAGCAAACAGATAATCTTTGTCCTTGAGTTGGAAATGATCCCTCCCTTCACAGTCACTTGGCATGAGCTAGAAACCCAAGGTTATTATGAGCAGGATGGGCTTTTGTCAATGATAAATCAGAGAAAACTCTTACTGGAGAAACGCCTTTGTCTACATACAAAAGCAAGGAGCTCTTGGCTGCCACTTCCCCTCTGGCATTTTTTGATGGCAGAACAGAAGGAAGAGAAACGAGCACAACCTTTGGATTGGAGCGAGTCCCCAATTTCCAGGGGAAGCTGCTTCCTGTTGCTCAACTTTTCAGCTCTTTGCCAGGGGGTGAGTGTAACAGCTTGTTCCTCTGTTCCCTGCCAGAGTCTTCCATGGAGAACGGCTCGTAGCTGCTCTTACAGGCTCCTGACTAAAAATAAATGCAGTTTGCTGAGGCAATTTGTATTCTGCTAACCCTGCTGCAATGCTCTGTGCCCTCTCTGTGTAACTGGCTGGTTTTCTCTCTCAACACATTACATGAACCACACAGAGGAATAATCTCACGCGGTGCTGCGGCTGCTGCGGTTCATAATGACGGTGACATGGAGCCAGAGCTCTACTCTTTCAAGTTGTTTTGTGAAATAATTGCAGTAATTCTCCATCACTGACAAAGTTAATTAGTGTTGCATCCCCCTCCACTTTTCCAATTTTCTTCTTCAGCACCAGGAAAACAAACGGATATTTGTGTGCATTTGAGGAATTTTGGTCCCAGCGCAGCCAGCAGGTTGAGGAGAAGGTTTAAGGGTTCTGGGTTGTACGGAAGATGGGAGGACCTGATGATCTTGAAGGTCTTTTCCAACTTTGATGATTCTGTGATCTCTAGAGTAGCCCTGATTTGAGTTGGTGGGATCACTTCTTGGGCAGAATCTTTTCAGGACCTGTTCCAGTCCTAAGCAGCAAAAGAAGCAGTCTAATCAAGTCCATGGTCATTTCTAATGAAACAGTTTATTGCTGCTGAAAGACAAGTTAAGTAAATGGGTTTTGGTGAGATTTTCCAGGTATTTTCCAGTCTGTCCTTAATAAAATTTACTTTTTGCCTTGTAAACATTATATTTTTAACCCTTTTGGGCAGGCCAAACACTTTGGGGAACAAATCTACCTAAAAGCATGACAATAGAACTCCTTTGATCTTATAATTTCAACCAAATAAAAAGTCACAACAGGTCCTCCCTTTAAAATCAGCAGCTTCAGCCCAAGCTAAAGCTAGACCACAGCAGCTTCCACCACCTAAGAATCAGTAAATGCATTTGGTATAATTGCACCCTCTTCTCAGCCCCATCACACCATGGAGGTGTGAATGTGTTTATGCCCATATTTCTTAGCATGACTTCAATTTAGGGACCTTCAGTGAGTAATCATATACCTGCTACTTTCCAGGGTAGATTAAAGAGAGTTCTAGAGGTTTCATCATCTTTAGTGCTAGCCACAGTGGTGGTCATATGGGTTATCATAGGTCATGGGGTTGGAATCTCTGTTCCTAAGCCTTAAATAATACTTTAATGGATGACCTCACATGGTTTATCTTGTACTGCTTCAATTACCAAACACCATGGAGAATGAAGGCATTCAGCTGCATAACCTGAAGGGAAACTGTTGTGTGAATAATGAAATAATGAATTTTAACTGAGAACTCCAAGCTCCTTCTCTTGCACAAAGAAACACCAGGAAATTTATATATGGAAAGTTACAATTGTTTCTGCTTCCCTCCCTCCTTCCTTTCTGGGATCAATGCATCAATGTGAGAATCATTGACTTAAAGAAGGGACGACTCAGTCACAATGGAAATGATGGAAGACATTATTTACCATCAGGTAAAGTTTGGTTGCTTGATGGCAAGGCAGGGGATTGGGTATTTCCCATGAGAGTTCCCAAACCCTTCAGAAAGTTCTGATTTCTCCTATCCCACATCACTGATGCCCACATAAGCTTTAGACAGGGTATTGCAATATTTTCTCTCACAATGTTGCCCATTAAATATGTTGATTTTGTTCTGTAGTCTCCTTCTTTTCCCCTTAAAAAAAATGTTACTGTGCATGTCCTCCATATCTCTGTCTTGAAGAGACATCTGCAGCCCAGATAGGAGAGTGGGGTAGGGGGGTCAGAAAGCTTGCCAAGCTCTTTGCTGAAGGTGTTTGTTCCCACTGAAACCAGTCTTGTGCCTAATGAGTTCCCATGCTATACATCTGAATGTCAGTCCTGCTTTCAGGGGAACCAGGCTGCCGTTCATCACTGGTTAATCTCTCCATAATAGGCAACATGTGAGGAGCTGTCACCAGGAGACACAGGGCCATGAATGGGACAGTAGAGATGGAACTGGGGAGCCAAGCTGAAAGGCCTCAATAAGTGTATGGGCAGCCCAAGGAGAGTTTTCTTGATATCACTGCTCTGCTGCTATCTGTCAAGGCTCTATCATCTCTTGCAGAGTGAGAAGTTTCAAGCCACCCACATTTTTTAATACTTTTTTTCAATAGCTGAGCATGTAGGAATATTTGTGCAGCTATAAAATAAAGGAATATTTTATAGCCCCTATTAATAAAAAAGGCTGCACTTGAGATAAAAGAGGGGACAGCAGATTGTGCCAAATGGCTTGGCAAGCCCCGAGGCATTTCCAAGTCTGGTCACTGCAACACTTAGCTAAATTAACAAGGGAAAGCTTCAAGCCTACAGTTTTTCCTACTGCAGGTAAAGATTTACTGGGTGTTAAATACCTACTCAACACTGTGCCTGGTTTTGGACCCACGCCATGACTTTTATAGGCCAAAGGAAGGAAAGGAATGGTTCTTCCTCACCCTTTCTTTGCTGGGTTTCCATGGCTATCCTTTCATCCAAGAAAATTCACACAGACCGTGGAAGAAGTGGGTCTGTAGGGTGGCATCTCTGCATAGTGACCCCTGTATAAAATTCTGACCTTCCCATTTTCCTCATTCCTCAGGTTTTTTTGCATGTGTGGAGGAAATATTGCACAAACCCATCTCTCCTCAATCAGATTAAATTGTGCAACCTGTGCATTTGGGTTCATTTATTCAGCAGGTAGTTTGCTAGTCTGTGCTAGTCCATGGGCAACAATTGAATAGGCTGTTTCAATAATCTAACTTCTTGTACTTAATGTTTTTGGGGTTATATCCATTTTTTGCTACATGAGAAGAAACACAGCACATACATGAGAAGAAAAACAAAAACAAACTAAAAAGAAAACCTTCTGCTTCTGTTAACATCATTATTACCAGGCAAAACTTTGCTTCCACAGATGGTCCCAGTGGATCCACACGTTTTATTTTGTTTCGCTGTGTGTTCATTTCTAGCCCTTCAGATCTTAAGCTCATTTTTATTCCCAAGATTCATTTCTCTCTTTATGATTCCTGGTTCTTCAAAGATATGTTAATTCTCTGAAGCCATTTTCTTCCCTTCGTGATACTCCTTTCTTTCTGACATACCTTCACCAAATAAATTAAATACCCAGCAACCAGGCCAGGGTTCCTGTATCACATAGAATCATAGAATCATTACAGATCAGAAGGGACCCTGAAAGATCATCTAGTCCAATCCCCCTGCCACAGCAGGATCACCTAGACCAAGTCATACAGTCAGTCTGGGTTAGAAGGAACTACAGGATCATCCAGTTCCAATTCCCTGCCATGGGCAGGGACACCCCACCAGCCAGGGATCAGGCTGGCCAGAGCCCCATCCAGCCCAGCTTTAAACACTTCCAGGGATGAGGCCTCCAGCACCTCCCTGACAAACCTATTCCAGGCTCTCACCACTCTCACGGTGAAGAACGTCCTCCTCACATCCACTCTAAATCCACCCATCTCCAGCTTTGCTCCATTCTCCCTAGTCCTGTCGCTACCTGACATCCTAAAAAGCCCCTTCCCTGTCTTTTTATAGGCCCCCTTCAGATACTGGAAGGCCACGATAAGGTCACCTCAGAGCCTCCTCTTCTCCAGACTCAACAGCCCCAGCTCTCTCAGTCTGACCTCACAAGAGAGGTGCTCCAGCCCTCTGATCATCCTTGTGGCCCTCCTCTGCACTCGCTCCAGCATCTCCACATCCTTCTTGTCATAAGGGCTCCAGAACTGGACGCAGTGCTCCAGGTCAGGTCTCACCAGAGTGGAGTACAGGGGGAGAATCTCCTCCCTCGACCTGCTGGCCACACTTCCCCTGATGCAGCCCAGGATCCGGTTTGCCTTCTGGGCCACAAGTGCACACTGCTAGCTCATGTTGAGCTTTTGGTCCACAAGCACCGCCAAGTCCCTCTCCTCAGGGCTTGTCTCCAGCCAGTCACTGCCCAGCCTGTGTTTGTGCCTAGGATTGCCTCGACCCAGATGCAGGACCTTACACTTGGTCTTGCTGAACCCCATCACGTTTCTTTTGTGTCCACCTCTCCACCCTGTCCAGGTCATATGGAACCTCCTATGTTCCAGGTACATATCCCTGTATTATCCAAGGTGCTGTCTCACTTTCTATTTTTATTCTTTTTTTAGTTTGATTTAGTCTAATTTTAATTTTAATGTCAGGGGACACTACACATTCTGTCTGGGACCACAATTATGGAGAACACTAGGGCAAGAAAAGGAGGCAAGGGCATTGGACTTTATCTCACTGGCCAAATCACACCACCATCCTTCTACTAAAAAAAAAAGATTAAACCAATAAACAAAGTCCTTTGACCACAGAAAGAGCAAATATTAAAGTATGATGAATGTAATGGAGTTAACAGTCAAACTCATTGCTGCGTGTCAGCATCCCATGAATCAGGGTTGCTTCAATCAGAAGGGCACACCTTGCCGAAAGATGTTGTTAAGCCATCAGTCTCATGAATGCACAGAAGGACATTGCCACTGCTAATGAAATTTGGGTATCAGCCCGTCCTTCAGTCCTTTTCTGCCTGAGCTCACATTGCTATGCAGAAGCTTACGCTCAGCTAATGTCTTGGCCAGCGCCTGGGAGCTCTCTGAGGGTGGGAAGTCTGAGCACACTCAACTTCTCTCACAGGTTAAGTTCTCACTGAACCTGCACACATAAATCAGGAGCAGATTTGGTCCAGTCAACCAACAAATCTCAGCTCTTCCAAGGCATCTGTTGAGCTATTCTTAGGCTTTGCACACCAAGTACCAACACCCAAGGTATGTGCACAGAGAGTATCTAGGACATAGGGTTTAGTTTGTCTCATTCCACCTTGAGCCCGTTCTTCACCAAACACTATAAAGGAATTCAGGAGCACCAAGTGAGTAAACAGAGTTGCTGCAACTAGATGGCTGTAATTTTGGGTGCCTTTTCCAACCCACAGTGTCTATGAGGTTTTAGCACTTGGGTGACTCCTTTTCTGAAGAACAAAGGTTTTGTGTAAGTTGTTGCCTGCATTTGGGCTTGTGAGACCTCGCAAAAAGGATGGCATTGCTTTCTCACTAAACTTTTTAATCCAGAATTAACTAAAAGGCTCATGTGATTTTGCTGGACAGACAGAAAAACCACCACTGGATAAATTCTAAACTAACTAAATAAATAAATAAATGATGTAAGATCTTTTAAATTCTTTGAAAGATCTTTCGTGTGTGTGTATAGTAAACCAGGGCACGGCTAACCATTTGAGAAAATGGAAGCAAGAAAGAGCTACTAAATGATTATGACTATGCTGAGTTATGTTTTATTTTTCATCATCTACCAGATCATACAGACACAGGTCTCAATCCTAACAAGCCTTATGACTAGAGTAGCAGAAAGTGATATAGGTTACTACCAATACACATTGGCAGAGCTGAGAGGAAGCATCCCAGCTCAGAGTTTCCATGGTGGCATCACCAGACATGAGGTTAAAAGTGACGCAGCGCTGATGGAACAGCATGAAAGCCCATGTTTGGAGTGAGTAAGGCCTCAGGGAATAACTGGCCATGGTGAACTGGCTCTAGGTGTGACAGTGGGTGTTGCCAGGGCATCACCTGGGCTCTGCAAATGCATTCTACCAAGTGGTACTTCGGGTACTTAGGGAAGGGACAAATGACATTGGAGCTAACTACCTCCTGGCTGGTTATTTGCTGACCTGATGTCTGTTTCTGGCCTTTGACTGTCCTTGACAGAGAGAAATGGTCTCAGTTGTGAATTGTCATTTCACATCAAAGAAAATTCCTTCCGCTTCTCTGACACTCACAGAAAAAAAACCAAAAAACAATCAGAGAACTGACTAAACATGCCTCTGGGTCAACCTTTCACTGGAGGGCCAGCTGGATAGCAAATTAAGTCCTTTCTATTACTCCCTGAAGGAAAGAGGAGGTTCATTTTTTTACCACTCTTTCCGTGCAGGGGGTCCTGTGTAACAGGCTGGAGGCAGAAAGGTGCTGGATTCATGTGTTTTGATGCAGCCTCCCTGTGAATTTCCAATAGACTTTCTGTTTGTAAAACTCATGACAGTTTGACATCTGGACTAAATTCCCACTGTGCTTTGTGTGAACATCAGTCTCAGAGGACTGAGCTGGTAGCCACAGAGACAGCAAGTGCTCTCACCCATGTGCACAGAGGTTGAACCGAGCTATAAACCATCAGCTGAAGTTGCCCTCGTCCTTATTCGGCTGCTCAATCACCTCGAACAGGAGAGGATGCTCCTGCTGTGCCAGCATTTAAGAGCACTTCAGAGTATTTAAAACATGCTGGTCTTTATTATAGGTTCAACAATTAAAAGCTTCTCTGAATTTGACTTATGCCTATATACACAGATGTAACCAGACTGAATTTTAAACGTGTTTCAGTACCTCATGGAATCATTGAGATCTTAATGCATGAAAAAGGGGGAATTCACATTATTCCACTTGAGACTGATGCTGTTGGAGTTCTCAGAAAAGATGAGTCCTTTGGGTCACTTGATCATGTTGTCTTAGACCCCTCAGATTCACTGTCAAAGACATGCTTCCTGAACATATCTAGGGTATCTTCTTTCTCTGGAAGACTCTAAAATATCAGGCAAAACCTCTACCCTTCTGAGACTGCAATTTTGCCCAGTCTTTCTCATTTGTATTTGATTTTACAGGCTCTAGGGTATGGGCCAGATTGCATCTGGACCTCTGTCATGGGCTGCTTCTACCTAGACCAGTCTCAACAGCATTTTAGTGACATTCCAATATTAAATGACCACCATTAGGCACAGACAAAAGGATCAAGCTGCAGAATTTGCTGTAGTGAGTTATTTAATTAATATTTGGAAAATGCTTCAAGATCCCATCAATTAACGGAATGAGGATGTACAAATTATCCATAATTATTATTACCTCTGTAATCAAGGAACATGTTTTCTCTTTTTTCTGGGACATTTGGGTAACGAGCTAATGAGGGGATTCCACTTCAGTAGGTGTGCTGAGTTTTAGCACCCAATTTTGCCGGGTGAGTGATAAACGGTTTTGAAATACTCCTTACTCTCATGGTGTAAAGACTTTAATAGCTTCATTTTTTTTACAAACCATAGACTCTGCATTACAGTCACCACCACAGCCAGCTTAACTCCTTGTGCTGCTTAACACACTATAAAGTGCCTCTACTAAAGAACATTTCCATGGAAACAGTCCACTAAAAATGAATTTCATATCTCATGTTTTCTATAAAAGGACAGTTCACTTAATGGCCTTTTCACTTTGCCAGAACAGCTTCAAATTTAAGCAAATTTAATTATTTTACAATTTGAAACAACATCTTTTTAATTATTATTACTGTTTTACTGCCATTACAAAATTTCAGCTTTCCAGAGCACAGAGGTAAAAGTTAAAACTCATGTGCCACATACAAATAGTCTAAACACTTCTATAATAAATCATTTTCTCCCTCTGATTTAAGTACTTCAAAATGTGCCAAATTCTATGACTTTAACACCAAATCATTTCATTCTCATTTCACCAAAAAGTGCAAGATGTTCTTCACTAGAACAAGGGGACCCACCAGTCTGAAAATACTTCTATGTTGTCTTGTCACATTGAGTTGCCACAGGGAAGTCTAGGATGCCTGTATCTGTTGGAACTCCTCTGAATTAAAGAAGAGATGGGTTTGCAATAGAAATCAAAATCTTCCAGTTCAAGAAAGGCCAAAAAAAAGTGTTAGCACTTTGGTATTATCTGGACTCTTCAAGAAAATTAGTTCTTGGTGGATGGCACAATTTATCAGTGAATCCTGGTAAGCCAGTGGTCCCGTTTCCAGAGAGACCAGGAGCTTAAAGAAGTTATTTCAGTACTACAGGTTAGTGTCCAACTAATAGCACCAACAACTATTAACATTAAAGTAGCAATTAGCATCAACTCCTGAAGAGAACCGCTGCTTTGAGTTAGCTTTAGCTGACCTGTTATTCATCAGAGTTGCTTTTTTCCAGCTAGATTCTTCCCCTCAGGCTCAGGTTGGGGATTTAGCACTTATATTGAGAAATCCACAGTGTCCATGTGGAAATTTTGCTGTAACTGTTTGTATAGGGGTCATACACTTTGGTCCATGCTTGGTCCTTCTGGTGCCTTCCAGAAGTGCAGGACTGACTGTCTGGGGATGGAATGGAAGCCATAGACACCACCTGAGAGAGCTGAGAGTATTCAGCTATGAGAAGAAAATGTCACCCTCCAATTGACTAGAGGCTCCTGAGAGACCTTATAAAAGGATTCCAGTACTTACAAGGGGCTACAGGAAAGATGGGGATGGACTCTGCATCAGACACTGTAGTGATAGGACAAAGAGTAATGATTTTAAACTGAAAGAGGGTAGGTTTACATTGGACATGAAGCAGAAATTCACTGTGAGGGTGCTGAGACATTGGAATGGATTACTGAGAGAAGCTGTGGTTTTCCCCTTATCCTAAGTGTTGACAGCCAGGTGGGAACCTGGTCTAGTGAAATATATGCTTCCCCACAGCAGGAGTTTGGAATTAGATGATTGGAATTATGGTTCCTTCCAACCCAAACCATCCTGTGATTCTTATTTCTATGAAGTCTGGTCACAGAATTTATCTGCAGCATCCTAACCCAACTTGATGACTGCCATAGATCCTGAATTCATTTGATGAATTTCCCTTGGAGTCATGAACAGGCAGAAATATTTTTCCTTCTTTACTGTTTTCCTTTATTTTTTCCTTCTTCTTTCTTGTGCTTTTCTTTTCTAAGATGAGTGACCACAAGCCATGATCGCGTACTCAAGGCAAGAGATACCAAGAGTGGAGCACAATACTCTCTTCTGTTTCCAGATAGATATATTTTTCACAAAAGAAGTTGTATCCTGACGTGTGTTCATGGATGATCAACTGCTGGAATTTAAAAGCACTTAAAGACTTAACAGCCAACAGGTATTAAATTTTGCTTCCTTTTTACCATGAGGACAGCAATGGAGCCTGACTAACAAGGATCAATTCACTGGAAAACAATCTCAGTTAGGAAAGGTGCTCTGAGCAGTTATAACAGTATTATCCATAGTACCTTAAAGTAGTATTCCTTCATGCTTCCTGCCTCCCTAAACATCCCCTTCTGTCCCACAACATGCAGACCAGGGTGTCTCTACTATCAACAAATACCAAACCATATGGGAGAGGCAGTCACAAACTCTATGATGAGAAAGTGACTTCTGTAAAGGGCAGAAATCAATACATTTCTACATCTTTATTATTCAGCTTCTGGGGTATTTGTGGACTACACAGAATTTATGTGAAGCGTTTAGCTTGTAGATTAATTCTTCAACCAGAACATGACCACTATCAAAAACTTCCTGATGTTTCACAGATACATGTAGCTTTTATTTTATGGGTACTACATGCAAGTTCTGATACACAAGGAGGTCAAGGCTGACGTAGTTTTCATTTCACTTACTCTAGCTATTTGCCTTGTTTTCATCCTGGAAAGAGAAGCATGGTGTTTGGCTCATGCTCCTCACAATAACATCATGCAACCTGTAATGGTGCCCTCAAAGAGTACAACCACCAAAATCTGTGGGAATGAGCTATTTGATTCACAGGGGCATCAGTTCTGAGGGCATTTGCATCTAGTTCAAGAGTAGAAGTCAGCAGATCAGAATATGGAGCTTTCAGACTTTTTGGAACATTCTTTGATCTGTAGACCGCATTTCCAAAAGCATCCATTGGCTCTGATACCTTAATATACATAAACAGAGATATTTCTGTTTAGGGCAGGAAGATAATTAGATGTGAGGCAAGTTAGAAGATAATTTTTTCATGAAAGAAACAAAATGCTGGTTTTTTTGCTCCTGTTGATGTTACAAAATAAGCTCATTAACAACAGCGCATGTGTCTGCTGACCCTTAGTGACGAGTTAGATCACAGTAGGAGAGGTCTTCCTAAAATAAGAATGGTTACATGAGAAAATGCCAGCCACAGGTCTGAGAAAACTGCCTGCCATGTCTCGTTCTTCCACTGGAAGCTGTCGTCCAATTCTGTCTCATCTGTGCACCAGGGATGAGGCACTGGCTGAAACTCCGTGTTGCCCGCTTAGCGTCTGTATAATATATGAAGTCTATAAAGTGAGGCATGATAGCCAACATGTTAAATGCAATTGATATTGAAAGCATGCCCTTATTCCCAAGAACAAGAGTGATATCCTTGATATCATGAGAAAGAGCCAAGTGCAGTATGGGTGTTAGTTAGTGCAAAAAAAATTGGTAGTCTGCAATATCCTCTACTACGATAATTTATGAGTATCAAAAATAGATGTGAATATTAACCTTTGAGAATATATCACATATTACATATTAAGATCAAGACAGATGAATCTGTGCTGTAGAAGGCGAGAAATCACTGTAACTATCAAATTATACTCATGAAAAAGCAAATAACACTTGGGATGAGAGCATGAAGGGGAGCGGAAAGGGGAACAGTTTCAACTGCCCTTGAAGCCACTGGGATCTGAGGGGCTGCACAGAATTTATGATGAAGCCCCTTCTTTTCCACATGTGCTAAAATATGTTCATGTATGGCAAGATGCTCCCCCAAAAAATTTTCTTGTTAAATGTATCTATGCATCCTTTAAAGGGAATGGTAAGGCAAGAAGCCAGCAGAGTTCTCTGAAAAAAATATCCAGCAAAGATCAAGATGGGGAACTGGTCTGGGCACGTTGTTGAAGTCTTATCTCTGATATAGACCCCTCTGGGGAATAAAGAACCTGGGGTAATTGTAGACTGCAGTCAATTGCAATTTAGGTCAGATGATCAATAGATGTTTCCAGTTCTCTGTCTTGATTCCATGTCTAATAAACAGAAGCAAAAGACTTTGCACTTCCTCTCAGGTTAGCATGATCCTTAAGTGGACAAATATATTAAAGAAAAATCAAATGTCTTTGTTATTTCTTTCCCATTGATTTCACGCAGGGAGGAAACAAACCCTTTGTGGCAGGCAAGGATAAGAACTGTAGTAGCAAATCTTGTTTCCCAGAGGAAAGATTCATTCATCAGGCAGATATTTGGGTAGATATAAAAGTGAGCAGATTCCACCACCACAAACAGAGTTAAAAGGTGCTGAGATATCAATGACAGTCAAAATGTTTGGTAGGAAAGATGAGAGAGATGTCCCTGGAGACTACCAGACATGAGCATTTCAGTGTTAAACTGTTCCAGACCTCCTAATCTGCTCCCTTTTGGAAAACTAATTCTGTGATCCCCTAAAACAGGTTCAAGTGCTTGAAACTGATCTTTCTGAGGAAATCATGAGTGCAGGTTACACCTTCATGAGAAGGGTCTAACAAATGTCAGTGCCACCCAACTGGAGGAATCACATCACAGTCAGAAATCCAGTTCTGAGATGCCATGAAAGCCCAAGGTTCTCTCACATCACAGTATTTCCATTCCTGCTATGAATTCCTTGCAGCGGAGTAGCTGAAACTCTTCTCCACTAACTTGCCCGTCTCAACAGCTTCTGTCCTGCAACATCCATCCTTGAAGAAGTGTCTGCAGATCTTTGTCTACCTATTCTCCATCCAGAAAGTGTACAGTCATTCTCCCATACTCCTTGACCATTCAACTTGTGAAGAGGAAGGTCCTCAGCAGTTCCCAGCTCCAGAGGACTTCAGGACCTAATCTGAACATTCATGCACCTAACAAAATTTCATTCACAGCTATTCCCTCCTGAGTCTTTCAGACCCAGCAGTGTTGAATCCAGAAGGTCTTCCCAGTTTCCATGACTGAAGTTCTGGATTCATTTTGTATCTGTGTTAAAACGGATTCTGGGAAAAGGGAGCACCAAGAGGGTGGTGGGGACAAGCAGACACAGTCTGAACACCTCTGTTTCCATTCTCAAAAAGCAGAAAAGAAAAGGTGTCCTGGTGGTGAAAATGTTCTCATTAAAGAAAGCACCAGTTGAGAAATCACCCTAAAAGAGAATGATGGCCAAAGAGGGGGAATGTTCTAAGAAGAAATCCCAAAGTATTGACACTTCATTAATGGTAAAGCAATTCCTAAAGGAAATTCCTGAAAGAAACCCTTGATCCCATGACCAATACGATGATGATGTGAAATGGGCAGGTGGATTACCCCCCAGCAAATCCATTTCTGATGCTAAAAAATCGTGGGGCTTCCTTGCCATCTCAAATTCTCTTCAAGTCTAACTGCCTTGCTGTTTTCACTGTCAGGCTAGGGTAAGTCTGAGTGAATATTTACCTTCTGATAATTGCACAATATTAGTCCTCAGGGTCTCAGCTGCCTCAGGAACTGCAGTTAATTTTCATGATGTTCTGCTACCCTGTAATTATCTAAAAGTTGGCAACGGAATGTCAGTGCAATTTGGTTATTAATTGCAAAGCTGCATATCTGAGCATACTTTTTGAGACGGTACATCAGCGTGCCAGGAGTATACTTTGGACAATTTGCATTTTGGAGAGAAGAACAAACACATATAGGAGAAACCATCTACTTTGGTCTTGTTTCCTTTTCCACATTTTAGATGGCAAACAGATCGCACAGTGTATCCTGCCCGGAGATAAACACAACTTTCACTTGACTATATCATCCTGAGCTGCAAAGTTACATGTGAGATGAAATGAATGTTGTGAGAAAGTCCATGGGGGACATCTGCTGCAGGGGCAAGGAATTCTGGTCTCAAATTGCGAAGAAAGCTTCTCTTTGGGGTGGTTCACACTGAAGTAATTAGGTGGGCAGTGGATATGCCATGATAATTATGAAGTAATGTGGCTGAAGGCCTGATCATAAATCATAGAATCCATGCCTGAGAAGGACCTCCAGGATCATCAAGTCCAGCACTCATTCCAACAGCTCCCTAACCCCTAGACCATGGCCTCAGGTGCTCTATCTACTCATTTTTTAAACTCCTACAAGGCTGTTGACTCCACCACCTCCTTGAGCAGCCTGTTCCAGTGTATTGTTGATGATCATGATCATTTTCTGCATAAATTGTGTTTCAACACACGTTTTCTGTCTCATCTCAAAGAGTAGACAAGGAAAAAAAGCTGGTTTTTTTTCTAAAAAACCTCTTATTTTGCTTTTTCTTTTTTTTAAAAAAGCTTTCTAGATGCAAAGTCTCTTTCCTCCTTTGGCAAGTGGGTCTGGCAGTTAATTAAATTGTTTGTAAAAAATGTAAATGTTGTTTTTGCTCTTTTTTATGCTTCCAACCACTGTTCCTTGCATCTTTAGCAGAAATTACCTCCTTTGTATATGTATGCATATACAAGACCTTGTGTTTGGAAAGCAGTAGGATTCAGGATGTCCCTCAAGCCTCCAGCTGCTAATCCAGAAAGGGAGGACACTTCTGTCAACCAATCCTTGGATAATCATAGAATCATTACGGATTGGAAGGGACCTCGAAAGATCATCTAGTCCAATCCCCCTGACACAGCAGGGTCACCTAGACCAAGTCACACAGGAACATATCCAGGCGGGCCTTGAACATCTCCAGTGAAGGAGACACCACAACCACCCTGATCATGGTTAAATTACTGTGGAAACAGCCCTATGGACTTTCCAGCCAACCCAGAGGTTGTCAGTTTGATCTCAAGCACAACATGAAGGCCACTGTGTCCATGGAGAATAGAGACAGTTTCGGCAATTGATCCTGAAGACATGGAGAACACTGGGATCTGTTAGTTCAATGAAGATTGAAACTGCTCAAGTTACATACTCGGAGTTCCTCCTTGATATAGGACAGTGAGGAGCATTTTGAATAGCTAATGCTGAACAAGCAGAGGAGAGAATGAAATAAGCTTAACTGGGCATAACTGTATTGGGGCTGGAGGTTACAGGGTTGGATCATCCCAGCTCCTCAGGCTTCTTTCATCCTTGCACCCAACTACTCTCAATACCACTGTAGTCCTTCACTACAATCATCAAGTCTCTTCTGACCTCAATAATTGTTTGATTCTTCTACAAAAAGCTACTGGAGTCTCCCTGAGTTTGCATGAGCAATGCCTATGCTCCATGGTCCTTGTGTGTGTCCATCTGTTCCTGGCTATCTGCTACCTTCAGTCTGGTGGAGATTCATCTTTGCTGAGAATGAGCAGTACTGGTGACACAGTGAAGAAATCAGAGTTCTGCGTAATTAGTTTCTGAAGAAGGTGCTTTTTATTTTTCGTTCCCATCCTTGCTAACCTGTCTGATCCTTCTCTCGATGTTTTACTCCCTCTTAACATGCCTGGTGAAGTTTAAGTGCAGCCAATCCCCATTGTTGCATGTTTCCAAATAATTTTATTTAGGGAAATAAAATGCAGAAGGATGACTTAAATGCTAATGATGTNAAAATCCATCTCTGCTTAATGATCTAAGTCACTGCAGACTTCTGGTTAAGGTAGATAAGAGCACATGGCCCTCCTGGCATAACACTGGTACTTGAATTAACCGTTACCTCAAATCTATGTGGTAATGAATAACAGAGGATCTGCACCATGAATTAACAAAAGATCAGAATAGCTTAAGGCTTCTCAACCTCTACAGATCTCTTCTGCTATTTTAACTTACTTATCCTGAATAAGTCTCCCTTGCTGAGGTGTGACAAGGTCATTCAGACATCCTGAGGGCTAGGTGCAGCCCTAGGTAAGTCTGCATTGGCTCATCCATCGCTACAATTTTTGGTGCACATTTCTACACCATCTCAGAGCTGTAAAACAGCTCCTGGTTCATTTACTTTACAAATGGAGGAGAAGGACAACAACTCTGAAGATACCACTAGAAGTGCAGTGTGAGACATTTCCCATTTCTTTCCTGCAGGCCTGAGTGTTATGAAGATCATCTCTTGATTAAGCAACTAATGAAGTGGAAGGGAAGCAATCTCACCTGTCTCCAGTTCCATGTTGCTGTTTGTGCATGGATTTTGTATTTTCTTCTGGCTTACAGCTCTGAACACTGCAGCTGAAGAGTGGCTGTAACTCATGCTGTGATAGCATCCATTTCTGGTAAGCAAAGCAGAACGTACCGAACTGTGGGACATTTATCATCAGAGTGATGCAACCTGAAGCAGCAGATCCAGTAAAAATGAAAACGTGTAGCCAGTACATCAGGAGCAAAACACAGAAACCCCTTCTGTCCTCTCTGGTCTGGAGTAAGAGTTGAGTGTCAGCTTGCCTTTGGGACTTCTTTGACTTAGCAACATGCCAACCATAGCTGAGGGGTAATGCTTTTAAGAGAGAAAAGGGTAGATTTAGGCTGGACATTAGGATAAAGCTCTTTAGTCTGAGGGTGGTGGATCTCTAGAACAGTAGTGGAGGACCCATCCCTGGAGACATTCAAAATGAGACCATCTCAGGCTGGATGGGGCTCTGAGCAATCTGCTATAGTTAGAGATGTTCTTGCCTGTTGTAGAGGAGTTGGACTAGATGACATTTAGTGATCCCTTCCAATCCCATACCTCGTATGATTCTATGTTACTTGCAGACCCAGATACGGAAATACCTGCCGTCTGGATAATCACTCTGTCTATAGATCAGGTTCGTAAGATCTTGTGTGGTGAGCTGGGAAGGGAAGGTGGCCACATGGGGAAGACGGACTCTTATTCCAAAGTGTGTGTATAGGGATTATTGAATTTTACCTCCTGTGTTGAATTACTACAGATTGTAGGCTGTGTTTGTCTACACAGAGAATCAGTCCCTTGAACAGCTTCGCAGGCACAGCAGAGCAGCAACATCCTGAGCCCAAGAAAAGGCAGAAAATCTGCACAGCAAAAATAATGAGCTTAAGTACTTCTGCTCTTCAGTACCATCGGACCAAAACAACTTGTGTACATTTAACAGCTGGATTCTTCCGTTAGGATTTCAGTAGTGATGAGAAGTTTTGTCTCTCCTCATAGTCAATATTCCATTTAGAAATGTAGACCCAAACCACCATCATTACGAGGCAAAAAGCTTTTGATCCGTGCTGTATAACTGTTTCACTCAACTCGAGCTGCAGGTTTATTTCAAGAAAATAAATTGATCAGTTCAGGTTCATTTAGCACAAAAGAGGGTTTAATCCTTCCTCCATTACTGGTGTTTATCACCTAAAGAAAAGCAAAGATAAAGCAAGAAAAATAAGATGCACATTATCTACTCAACTCTAAATTGTTATAAAAGCTGGAAACTACTGTGTTTTGATCTCTTACTGCCCCAGGTCATAGAATAATCTGCTCTGGAAAAGACCTGCAAAATCACTGAGTCTAACAAGGACCCCAGCATTCCCAAGCCCACCATTAAACCATGGCCGTAATCAGCAAACCTACATTACTTTTAAACATGTCAGGGATTGTTAGGGATTGCAAGGGACCTCAAAAAATCATCAGTTCCCCGTCAGAGTAGGATCACCTAGATCAAGTCACACAGAAATATGTCCAGGTGGATTGTAAACGTCTCTAAAGAAGACTCCCCAAGCTCTCTGGGCAGCCCATTCTGGTGTCCTATCACCATCACTGTGGAACCTCTTATGATCCAGCTTACACCCATTGCTCCTTGTTCTGTCACTGGATGACACTGAGAAGAGCCTGACTCCATCCTCCTGACATTCACCCTTTCCATATTTATAAATACTGATGAGGTCACCTCTCAGTCTCCTCTTCTCCAAGCCCAAGAGACTCATCTCCCTCAGCCTTTACTCATAAGGGAGATGAGGAAAGGTTGAGGGAAGCCTTTCTTCATTCCCCTCAGGCTACAGAATGCAGCTTCATCCTCACCTGTCTGCAAGATCAGTAGTGGGTAGTAGTCAACTGATTGCACCAGGTAAGGAGGCATCCTAGTGATATCACTGATTCAGGCTCCTGGTAGACTGCAGACTTCCCTATGTTGAGGGTCAACTCTGCATATTGGGCCTTCAGTTCCCTTCAGGAGCAAGTCTCCAACACACAAATTCTTCTCTTGTCCTTTGTGGAAGAGGTAGTCATATTAGTGGAAGTCCTATCAAGTTGTGATAAGACCTCCAGAATAGATTGCCTGTCATCTATATCCCTAATGCACTGACTGCCTTCCAGCAGGGCCTTTCTACTTTGGCTTGTAGCCTTACAACCTTGTCTTCCAGCCTTATAGCCTTCCCTTGCAGCTGTGCCACTCAGCTGAGCAGATCATTTACCTGCTCACACCACACACTCCTCAGAGCTGCCCCCTGAGAACAGTGAGAAGCTGTGGCATTTCCTGCAGCCTGTCACATTTACAGCCACATCCTTCTGTGGGAGACCTGCCTGGGTTCTCACACCCATTTTGACTGGTGACAGGACTGTGATCTTCTGCTGAGTGGAGATCATTTTGGAGGAGACCACCTGTCAGCAAGCTCTCCAAGCTTCTTTCTTCTCATGCCCCACTGTATGTCTTCCTGTTCGTTGTCTGAGGATGGCGATTCAAATCCCTTCCTGGGCAGCCTGTTCCAAGGCCTGATGATGCTTTCCAAGAAGAAGTTTTTACTAATATCCAACTTAAACTTCCCCTGGTACAACTTGAAGTCCTTCCTCAACATCTACCTCTGCACAACCTTCTTTCGGATAGTTGTAGGCAGGTCTTACCTGCACTGAGCACCACATGTACTGAAACATATGTGATTGTCCTGTGGTGGGTTTTTTTACAGCTACAGTGAAGTTCTGTGCACCCCTTGAATGTTTGTTTTCTTGTACTTCTTCTACCCTTGCAATAAATCCAACGGGAAGCTCAGACCCCCAGCAAAGTGTTCCTGTTTCCCTTCCCCATCTTGCTCAATCATGTTGATTGCATAGAGATAAAAAATTCATAGCCGCTAATGGCACAATTGGCTCCAGCTTTATTATTTAATTTGGAAGTCATCACTTTAATTTTACTTTTTAATAGGCTGGTTATTAACAAAATGTGCAAAGACAGACAGGAATTTATTAGAGAAATTGTTCTTTGCTGGCTCTGCAGTAGCTTCAGGCAGGTGGTGGTTGAGGAAGAAGACCACAGGGCTAGGGACAGTTCAAGCAGGACTCTGGCTGAGCAGCTGAGCCTTGGAGAATGTGGAGACTGAAAAACTCTGTAGGTGAGGCTAGAGCAGTGTCTTGGGCTTCACAGACTTTCAGTAGTATCCCAGCACTGGGCAGGGTGGGTTTTCACAGAAGACTGTTTGCCGCGCGTCACGCGCAGCTCAACCATTGGCTATGATTGAAAGACAAGACACAGCTTGATGCAAGCACGATGTCCAATTATTATACCTAAACATTAGTTTATATAGAATTATGCTTAACTGCATGTTCTAAGCTTATTGGTTCTACAGTCTATCCCTATATGATTGACATAACTATTCCAAGCATTTTACTGGTCAAAGATCTGATACCACACGAAAAATCAAACTCTGTTCTGACTACAAATCACAAGAGCATCCTATCTTAGCGCCTTGGCCTTGCTCAATAGTTGCAAGACTTTGCTGAGTCCTTGGTCTCATCCTTGGTCATAATCTTGTCCTCCATGCTATCTTCAGTGTTCAATCATCACGCCAGCTGCCTCCCATGGCTTTCGTCCCACCAGGCCTAAAATATCTCCACTCGTTGTCTGTGTGGTGTTTGGAGCTCTATTCTCAAGGTCCTGTCCATCACATGTTTAGATATTTTTAGGTGTTTGTCAACATTTTCATACACATCTCATGTTACAGTTTATCTGTTTTATTGTCAATATCAGTCTTGAATGTGAGGTTCACTTACTGCCCGTTAATTAGCTGCTGTCCATAAATTGATAAACTGCTTCAATTCTCAATGGGTTTAGTGTAAACTGAGCAGTTTTCCTCTGCCACAGGCACCATGCAATGCTAGTCAGGGACTCAAAGGCTCTTTGGATACTGTACTGGAAATTTTGCTCTTGATGTGTGGCTGGCCACAGCATTTCGTGTGCGTTAGCCAGTGTTGCGTGTGAGGTGCACCAGAGGGGAGATGCAGAGAGGATTATCCAAAATTCTCTGATCCCTAATGAAAAGAGCTATGGAAATTGAATTTGCATTCACAGCTGAAACGCAGCGCATCACAGAGCAGCTCCCGGCTCTTTTAATTACTTTTGAACATTGGCTTCATGTAAATAATGCATTAACATCCTTTAGGCTATTCTCTCTATGGGTCACCCTACAGGTGGGATGGGGTTTGCACTAATGACAACTTAATAGGTCATGCACTGTGGGGCAAAATCACAGAGCAAATAATTGCACGGTTCTGGTTTAGAGTAGCCCTAAGCCTGAGATGAGCACACGCTCATCACACATGTAGGAATTCAGTCCTCATTTTGGCAGGTGCTTTCATACTTGAACAAAAGTTTAACACAGCAGGTGACTTAAAACTTTGGATGTTCACGGCACTGCAGAACCCAAACCTATCCACAAAATGTAGGAGACTTTATAAGCTGCCACATAGTTGAACCATTGCTGTTTAGTCATCTCCATGAGCTACAAAGATAACCTTTCTTGGATTAGGATTTACAAGTCCCTAAGGGTGGTGCTGTGGTAGTTGCAGAAGATTGAGAAAGTCTGCACTCACAGATAGAGCAGGAGACAGTGAATGAAGGCAGAGGGACCTTCTGGTTTGGCAATCTTAAAAACCTTTTCCAGCCTAAACAAATCTATGAGTCTATGACCTGGGGCAACAAGAGATCAGACTTCAGCAGTTTCCAAGGCATTTCTGCTTCTGTGAGAGCTTCAGATAAGAGATTCTGCTCCAGTTTCAAAGCATCTGTTTATAGCACCTCTATTTCTCTCTCTCCTCTACAGGAGTAATAATGTCATCCTCTGGTAACGACGTGCTGAGATGAGGAATTTTCCTGTTTTGGTTTGCCCATCAGTCTGCTGGTATCTGACATTCTGAAGGGTGATAAATGTCACCTCTGGTACTCTTGTAGGAACCAGCATCTTGCCTCGGAGTAGCCATAAAACCCACGATTGACAGCAAGTACAGCAATTATATGTGGCATAAGAAAAGCCCGTGAGGTCTTTATGTCTCTGGATTTCTAGCAGGCTGCCTCTGCAGATGTTTCATATGGAGTGAAATATGATGAACAACAAAGGAAATGAAGATGGGGGAAGTTCCCTGCACAGGCACATAGCCAAAAAAATTACATCTATTGCAGCTCTCTTCCCAGACATCGATTGGGAACATTCATTTCCTCTTTAACATCATTGTTACAAACCTCACTCCCTCCTAAACGCCTCTCTTTCAGGGAAACATCAAACGTGGCTCAGAGATTATTCACATCCCTGGAGCTTTTACACTGGCAAACAAATTTGTAGGCAAGTTTGCTGTGTTTTTCTCCACTGATGCTTTAAGTCTGTGGCGGGATCTCATCTTCTCATCTTGCACACTACAAGCTGCCTGCAGGTGTTCCATTACCAGTTCCTTAGCCTTAAGTCCTAATGTAAGTTCCTCAAATCTTGGAGACACCAGTACATAGATTCAAATCACAGCTTTCCAACATGCTTTTGCAATAAAGACTGAGCCCTCTGTGGCAATCCAGGATGAGAAGATTTAGAATCCTAGAATCATAGAATCATTCATGTTGGAAAAGACCCTTGGGATCATTGAGTCAAACCATCAATCCTACTCTACAAGATCATTCCTAAACCAGATTCCCCAACGCTACATCTAAGCAACTTTTAAACACATCTGGGTATGGGGACTCAGCCACCACCCTGGGCCTGACCACTCTCTCCATGAAGAATTTCTTGCTGATATCTAATCTAAATCTACCTTGTTTAAGCTTGAACCCATTCCCTCTAGTTCTGTAGCTAATTATCTGGGAGAAGAGACCAGCACCAACATCTCTACAACGTCCTTTCACATAATTGCGATGAGATCTCCCCTTAGCCTCCTCTTCCTCAAACTAAACAGCCCCTACTCTCTCAATATCTCCTCATCAGATTTATTTCCCAGGCCCTTCGCCAGCTTCATTGCCCTCCTCTGCACTTGCTCTAGCACCTCAATTTCTCCCTTGTACTGAGGTGCCCAAAACTGGACACGGTACTCAAGGTGCAGCCTTACCTTGCTGAGTACAGGGTCGCAATCACCTCCCTACTCCTGCTGGACAAACAGTTTCTAATGCAGGCCAGGATGCCATTGGCCCTCTTGGCCACCTGGACACACTGCTGGCTCATATTCAGCCTCCTGTCAGTTAGAACCCCCAGGTCCTTTTCTGCCAGACTGCTTTCCAGCCACATTTCCCCAAGCCTGTAGCATTGCAGGGGATTGTTTTGACCAAAATGCAGGACCTGACACTTGGCAGTATTGAAATCCCTCCAGTTATCCTCAGCCCATCCATGCAGTCTGGCAAGGTCCCTGTGTAGAGCCTTACTACCCTCCAGCAGGTCTACCCTTCCTCTCAACTTGGTGTCGTCTGCAAACTTACTGAGGGTGCACTTGGTCACCTCATCAAGATCATTGATAAAGATGTTGAACAGCAGTGGCCAAAGCACTGAGCCCTGGGGGACACCACTAGTGACTGATATCCAACCAGATTTAGCATCATTGATCACAAGTCTTTGGGCCCAGCCATCCAGCCAGTGTTCCACCCAGCAGAGTACGTGCCTGTCCAAGCCACGGGCAGCCAGCTTGCTCATGAGGGTGTTGTGGGGGAGAGCGTCAAAGACCTTGGTGAAGTCCAGATAGACTCCATCGACAGGCTTTCCCTCATCCACTAAGCAGGTCATGTTATCACAGAACACGATCAGGTTTGTCAAGCAGGATCTGCCTCTCATGAACCCGTGCTGACTGGCTCCGATCACCTGGTTTACTTTTAATTGATTTAAAGTGGCTCTTGAGATGATCCATCTCATAACCTTCCCTGGTACCAAGGTGAGACTGACAGGTCTGTAGTTGCCAGGATCCTCTTTCCAGACCATTGGAACAACCCCAGTTAACCAAGATTGTTGAAAGATTGTGTAGAGTAGCTTGGCAACCACACCTGCCAGCTCCCTCAATACTCTAGGATGCGATCCATCTGGCCCCACAGATTTATGAGCATCCAGCTCACCAAGTAGGTTCATAACCATTTCCTCATAAATTATGAAGGGCTTACTCTGTTTCTCACCCCTATCTTCCATCTCAGGGGGCTGTGCACCCAGGGAACTACTAGTCTTACTCTTAAAGACTGAGGCAAAGAAGGCATTAAGCTCCTCAGCCTTATCATGATCTTTGATCACGGTGTTCCCCTCTGCATCTAACAACATGTTGAGATAATCCCTACCCCTCCTCTTACTGTTAATGTACTGATAAAAACTTCACCCAAGTGTTGTCCTTTTCCCCTATTCATGACAGGAATGCATTGGTCAGTGCAACCACACATGAAAATTAAAGTTTTGGGCTCCTGAAAGCTTCCCTGTCACTCTGTGGCCCCTTTATTTAGCAGTGTGGACATATATCCTTATTATCTTTCTACCACATTTCATATTAAAGACGTGCCCTTGGTACCACATCTCATCTCCAGTTACTCATTTAGACTGGTTGCAGTTGAAAACACTCTTGTGTTCCACAACATCTTTCATCTTCTTTTGAATAGATCTTCATTTTTAAAAGCAGAATTTCCAAGTGAATGACATAAAATGCAATTATCCATTCAGGAACCAAAAGAAAAGAGGCAGGGAAATGATCCATGAGAGAAAGCAAAATCTGTCTTTGGCTACAGAAATCTGTTTGTAGGCATTTGTCAAGAGGCAAAGCTCCTCAAGGTGAAGAGTTATTACTGCAACTGAGACAGGACTCACCCAGGCACAATTGCAGACATCAACTTCATACATAAGGTTGAAAAATCTGTGACCCTTTTTTTTTGTCTTTTTCTCTTGACCCATTTGAGCACAGGCAGGTCACTTTGGAAAGACAGTCTTGGCAATTATGCGAGGTTTTTTTATACGAGAAAAGTAGTGATTATCACAAAATAGCATGAACCCAAGACCATGAGGTTTAAGGAGAGTATCAATCATCAGGGTGCTCTCACTAAAATTATGAGAGCTGGTAGCACTCTATTTTGTGAAGGAAAAACTATCACATCAGCACAACTGGCACACCAATTGACTTTAAAAGATACAGACACTCGGTGTGCATGAGCTCAGGAGACTTACATTCCATCCTGGTGCCTTGTGCCTTTTTAATGAAGTTGGACATAGAATCACAGAATTTTTTAGGCTGGAAAAGACCTTTAAGAACATCCAGTCCAAGCATTAAACTGATAGAATTTACAATATTATTTTAAAAAAGCAAACTAAACACAAGTCCTTACAGCACTTTAACCAAATTGAATAGTTCCTTGGTACTAACAGCAACCAAAAAAAAAGTATTAATAGCTTGGAACAGAGAACCTAGCCAAAAAGTAAAACTAAAATAAAATTACAAACAAAGAGAGAGAAAATTTGTAAAAATTGAAATGGGAGCAACCTAGCAACACAACTCTAGGCTTTCATCAGGGGTATTGAAAAAGCCCTGGAAAATCTTTCCTAAATGCTATGTTACGTACTTCTCACTAATAGAGTGTTTCAGAAAAATGCCTGAAGGGTCAGGCAACAATCAAAGCGGCCGTGTTGTTCAAGGGGGAAAGGGATCAGGCCAGCTCTGAGTAAGACTCCCTGTGAGTCAATAGTTTTTACAAAGGAGACAACATTTCTCCATCTGAAAGTGGGATCAGTCCTACCTCATCTATGTGCATCCCTTCACTCCTCTGGTAAGGGACCCATCCGGAGAAAGGCTCCCATGGATATAGCAGAAGATGACATCAGGTGGCTTGTCTGATTACATTGTAAGATGAAGTGGGAAAAGGGGGCTCAGCAAGGACCTTTCACAGACAAATAATGCAATGCACGTCATAAAAACAACGCTTTACCTCTATTTGTTTCCATATTACAAAATTTGTCCCCAAACTACCTCTTTTCCCCTCACCCAACACCCAACAGGTGTTGCCAGTTCCAGCACTGGCTCAGACAAATCTTGGAGCTAATACTTTCTTCTTTGGTCACTGAAGAGCTAGTCATGCATTTGGAAGCACCTTGTTTCTGTGCAGTGATGAAACATCTGCTTCTGGTCATGTTCAACACCAAACACCTAGAAAACGAATGGAACATTGACAGATGTGGGCACCTGAGTCAAGGCTTTCAGAGGAGCACCTTGGTCCATTCAGGATCCAGAGTCAAAAGACAACAGGTAAATCAAATATTCTCCAAAGGAATGGAGAGCAACCTCTCTGGAGGGACTTTTGCCACCCACTTTTGATATCACAAAGCCAGGAGGTAGTCTTTCTCAGACAAGAGGAAAACCAAAATGTCCTTGATCTAATTAATCCAACAAAATTAGGTCTCTAATGCTTGATCAAAAGTTTCTACCTAGACTAGGTCTGTTTGTGATAATCCAGACTAATCAAAGAGAAAAGAAACAGAGGTCTCAAACTTTTAATGCCCTAAAGAGCTATGAAGTCTACAATTCAGGTCAGCCACTACAACCATAAACCTTTGTTGCTGGCATCTTAAGAACGGGAAGTCTCCCATTCCTGAGAACAGCAGAAAAGAGTGAACACTAACAAGCTAAAGGGCCCTTCAGAGTAGAGCTAATTACTTGCGGATTGAAGTCTTCCCATGGAAACATCAAGTGCCTAGAGTATACCTGCAAAATTATTATCCGACTAGATGAGGTTTGAGGAGTATCCCATAGATGTTATGAGATCCTTCACAGGAGAGGTGGTACTGTTCCTTATACTGGTGTCTTACTGTGAGTTTCCAATAATAATTTCATAAAATAATTAATAATTTAATAAAGATTAATGGGAAAATAAGTTTATCTTCAATTTCTTCTTCTGAAGGGTGAAATGCAAAAACATCATCCAGGGAAATGAACTCCGGCAAAGTGCTGCTATAAGTGTGTTCTGAAATAGAGACAACAGACAATAGTTTGGGTTGGTTCTTATAAAAGCATCATGGAAAGTAAACTTCCATGATCACTTGTATCTGTAAAGCCCTGATACATAGGTATCAATCTTCAGCTTCAAGAAAGAACAGGTTTCCAAGAAAACTAATGGACACAAAAACCACTGTAAACAATTCCTGCGGTACTGGAAATGTCATCTATTATGCATTCACTGTTCTGTTACTCCCACAGGCACTTCCCTTGACTGATGTTTCCCATGGCTGAATAAAATGCTCCAACCCATTATTTGCACAATTTTACTTAACTATTTTTCTTAAGCAATGTCTTCTAAAGTTTGTGAGCAGGTGGCTGCTTGCACTCGTGTTGTGACTAAGACGTAATAGGGGTAATAAAATGGACTAAACCCTAACGAACACACAGATCTCAAGTGGTTGTCAATGGATAATCATTAAGAATGGAAAAGGCAAAAAAATCTCCCAGTAGGTTCTGCAAGGATTCTTTCCAAACATGGCATTGTTTTCAGCAGGTTGCTAGAGGTAAGTATGAATTTTCTGATGTATGAATGATGGAAAGACTGAGGAGGTGGTTGAGTTCTTGTTACAGGAAAGATGTGGGGGGAGGAAACGAGTAGCATTCAGACATAGAGTTACAGCTCAATGACAAATGTGGACCTCTGTAAGCCAAAGGGAGAGGTTATGTGTATGAAAGGAAAGGCTTTTGGCAATATGGTGGGACAACAGCCCATGTCCATGCCAAAAAACTTAAGGAGGTGTCATGGTGGACAAGAGGTTGGCCATGAGCCAACAATGTGCCCCTGTGACTCAGAAAGCTGCAACTCCTTTTGAGGGAGTTGTCAAGAGTGAGAAGGTCACCCCTGAGCTTCCTCTTCTCCAGGCTAGAATTCTCATTTCCCTCAGCTCCTCATAGCACTCGGGCTTCAGACCCTTCCCCAGAATTGCTGCATTCTCTGGACATGCTCCAGCACCTCTATGTCCTTCTTGGAATGAAGGACCCAAAATTGAACCCAGTATTCAAGGTGTGGCATCACCAGTGCACAGGACAGGAGGATGATCCCTGCCCTGGTCCACCTTGCCACACTAGTGTTGATACATGACCACCTGGCAGGTGACTTACCACAGCTACAGATCTCTCCCTCTTCTGGTGGTTGTATCTATCAAACTGTGCCACCTTATCACCTCCAGCAGGAAACAAACCTACTTTCCTGCTTTTTCAGACTGCACAGATCTCTCTAACTACTGTTGTACTTCCCTGGAGTGAAGTACAGAACACAGTGTATTTGCTGAACCCACTAATCAGCTGATTGCAGCTCAAATTAATTTTTATGTACATTTTTTCTTGCCCATCAAAACACAAAGCAGATGTTTCAGTGCAAAGGAAGTTGACTCAGATTATTATCATGTGATGCGAAGGGAAAGCGTGGGGCTGCTTTCATTGGGTAGTTTTTCAGGTGAAAACTTATTGCCAAGAATCACACAACGATTACCCCTCCCTCTAATCCAGGCTCTTAGTGAATATAAATTATATATTGAAAGAAAAGAAAAAAATTAATGTGGAGCATGTTAGCTATGTTGCTTTTGACTCGTCATTCGTCATCAGGCAATTAAGTGCAATGTGTTGTCTTCTTGACAAAGTAGTTCTGTACAGCTGTGTCTTTCTCCAGATGAAACACAAAGCAAATTAGGATGCGTGTCCGTAAATCTCCATGGCTGCAGCTGTAGCAGGAGTGAAAGAAGGGGAGGAGGGAGTGATAATGCATGGAGCTCTTTACAAAAGATCAGTATCTTCTCTAGTTTAGTTTTCCTGTCCTCCTTGGAGGTGTTCAAAAAAATGGGTAGACATGGTGTTTCAGGACATGATTTAGCGGTTAGGAGTTGTAGAACAGGCAGTTTGACTTAATGATCCTGAAGGTCTTTTCATGATTCCATGATTGTATTATTTTTATTATCATCTTGGGTTTAAAAATTATAAGCATTGTGTTGCTACCTAATGACCCTTTCTGTCTAAGGATTTCAGTGCATGGGAGCCTGTGGACATCTCATAAGCTGGTTGTGTTAGTTCCTTGATATGAAACTGATGGGCAAATCAGAACTTTCAGTAATGAAGAAAATTGGTTAAAACAGTGTTACAGAGATAAAAAGCCCCCAACAATATCAAAACAACCTCATGAAGAAACCTCAAGCACATCCTGCTGCCCCAAGGCAAGATTAGCTAAACCTTAGTCCTTCTCTAAACAAAGTCCAGGCTTGTGCATCCAAGCACAGTTCATTAATTCAAAATCCATCCTTCCCACCTGCACCAGACGAATGACCACCTTCCATTCAATAGACGTGCTCTCACCCTGGCAAACAGGATTCCTGAGCTAAACTGGTTTGTCCCTTGTGCAGAGGCAGCCACTCTCTGGACTGAGTTGTCTGCAGACCTTCAAGACGGAAGGAAGTGAGGAGACTCCAGGCATCCCTTGGGTCTGGTCTCTTGAAGCGAAACTGATTAGCTATTTCCCCAAGCTGGCTGGCAAAGCGTCTGAGTGCTTTGTTTACACAAATCACAATGAGCCTAATTCAGGCAACAAGCCATGTGCAAATAGAAATCACTGCCAGATGCTCCTGCAGACAAGGATACTGAAGAAGCCATCAGCTAATTCGGTCACCAGCTCCCACGAACCTAATATTTTATGCTGGTAAACTTGGGTTAATAGCGCCCAGGAGATGTGGGTAACAAGGTTTGGAGATTTCCAGCCATTAAGTGCCTCTGCAACAGCATGTCAGACAGCACTTAGAGCAGTAAGGTTTTGTGAGTCAAGACAAGTGTTTTTTGCACTGAAGTCATCTGAATTTTATGCTATGAAGTTTCATAGTATCCTGGACAGACTATTCTGTCAACAGTTCACCAGTAAAACGATGCTATGTCCTTCAAAGTAGGAATCACTAGTAAAATGATGCTATATCCCTTAAAAGTAGAATTATAGAAGGTTACAGCACTAACTTCTTGAAGAAAGGAAGACAGACCAGATTCACCATCATCAGTTTGGAGGTTATCCACATCTCCCCCTCAAGATGCAGTGGGGACCAATGAGTTCAAGGAGAATGTAATCTTCACCACAACTCTACCACTTCCAGAAACAGTCTGTCCCAGAGACGAAGCCAGTTGTTGCAATGTTGTGTCAGGTCCTCTACATCTGTAGATGTTGAGTCCCAAGCACTTAGAAGAACTTATCAGTCAAGGGCAATCTGTGCCCTAGCAATCAGAGGCCAAACTGCATCCTGGGGTCATCAGACACAGAAGAACCAGCCGGTGTATATAAATTTTAGACATTTCTGAGCCTATTTCAACTTTTAGTCACATTTCTGTTGTGTCAATTTAATTCCACTGGTTTCAGCAATGCACCTTCCCTCAGTCTAAAGCAGTGTCAAGGAAGGAGAAACATGCTCTGAATTAATGTCAGAAATGAATTGACAGCAAGTTGAGAGAGAGAAAGAGAGAGAGAAAAGGGTGGTCCCATAGGGTAAAGGACTCAATTTCTCAAAATGTAGCTCTAAATAATTAATATCTTGTTTCAGGTCCCTAGCAGTATACGGTTGCTGTAGGACTCATGCTTTCTATTGCTATTAAATGTGTTACAAGCACTCTACGTGAGTAGCACCAGGTCACCAAGGACCTAATTTAAACTCTACTCGTCTCTTTGGTGTGATTGCATTCTCATTACAAGTCGAAGAAAAGCATCCTATTGCTTCCTGTCTGCTTTGGAAGGTAAAAAAGAGAGAAAATTCCTCAGTTCTGCTGTTTACTTTTGAAAAATCCATTGGTTCCAGCACAGAAAAATGGTGCAAAATACATGTTTTTCTCCATAGCTATAATCCAAGTTCATATGAGACAGGAAGCTTCAGAGGGGTTTGGACAATGTGACGTGGAAACTGGGACATCAACAGTTCTAAAGAAAATAAATCTAAGGATTTGCAAAGGCCAGAGTGGGTGCCAGGGCACAGATTATCCGAAAGCAGTAATTATATCAATAGGAGTTCCCAGCATGGACATTGTCTCATCCTCACCTGGATTCTTGTCAAAAGGGTGTTGAGGACATGTGAGCACCAAATACTTCTCTCCCTGCTTCGTGTTAGTCACTGGATCCTCATCTTCATTTCACAGGAGTCATGGAAAAGTAAATATGAAAAAAACTACCACTATCTCTAGTCTTAACAAGCACAAATTGACTTGTCAGTGTTGAAAGAGTCATGATGGAGACAAGGAAGGTCTGGTGGCTCCAGGGATGTTTCAGTAGTGGGACCGTCATGAAGCCAACTGGTGCTTCATCCCAGAATATCATGTATCTTGTGTCAAAGATGACACCGGGGTGGGACAGCACATGCTGTGCAATGCTCATGTTTGCAGGGAGGTCCAAAATGTCCATCTCCCACCTCAGCCATCACAGGCCACTATGAGAATTATAAGGCTTATAATAAAAGTCATAAAATCACAGTTACCATGAGTCACAGTAAGAGAGCAGAGGGAGGAAAGTAACTACTCCTATCACTAGAGCTTACCAAAGGGATGTGTTAAATCTAACTCCTAGTGACCCTGGGAAAAGGGATTTGCTCTAAAACATACAGGGGAATGCAACATCCCCACTAGTCTGAGCTGGGAGAAAAGACCTCTTCTGACTCAACTTGGCTGCTGGTTCAAACACAAAAAGAACTGTAGTTATAGCAGGGAAAGAGCACTGGGACTGCTGCTGAGCAGCCAGCCTCAGTGCCTTGGACTCCTTGAAGCAGGCAGAGATAACCTGTGCCCTAGACCGAAGTCTTATGCTGTGGTTAATGCTTCTATTTCTGTGTAGAAGGCAGGAAGCAAAATTTAAAAAAAGGAGTGAAGTAGTGTAAGACAGCAGAGAAGAAAAGCTCTGAGGGCCATGACATATCCATTTCCCCTTGATTGCCATAACAAGATGACTTTCCCAGTGCATCCCAGAGGTTGAAGAAAAGGGTTCACACCATGTTTGCAGTTCAGCCTTCAGTTCTAAACTTATTTTGGCGTTGATAGCTGATGACAGGAGGCAATCACCTGCCACAAAGCAGCTCCAAGAGTATCTGAAGACTGGTCCAAGCAGGTTTTCTGCAGTCGAGGAGATGTTGCTTTGCCACCTAGAGATAGTTGGAGCTGCTGATTTTGTGTCGAGGTATCCAGGGACAGACAGTCTCTACACACTGTGAATAGTGATGTACTGGTAGATGTATTGGGAGGTAGTAGATCATAGAATCATAGAATCATTAGGGATTGGAAGGGACCTCGGAAGATGACCTAATTCAATCCCTCTGCCACAGCAGAATCATCTAGACCAAGTCACACACGAACACATCCAGGTGGCCCTTGAACATCTCCAGTGAAGGAGACTCCACAACCACCCCGGGCAACCTGTTCCAGTGCTCTGTCACCCTCACTGTGAAGAAGTTCCTTCTCAGATTGATGTGGAACCTCCTATGTTCCAGCTTACACCCATAGGCCCTCATTCTATCACTAGATGACACTGAGAAGAGTCTGACTCCATCCTCCTGACACCCACCCTTCAACTATTTATAGACATTAATGAGGTCACCCCTTAGTCACCTCTTCTCCAAGCTCAAGAGACCCAGCTCCCTCAGCCTCTCCTCATAAGGGAGGTGCTCCACCTCCTACATCACCCTCGTTGATGATGGTGTTTTCCACTGAACTACATCCAAAATAACATTGTGATACTATGGTTGGGTTTCCCACAGCATTTAAGAGTTTTCTTCACAAATAGGAAATATAATTATTTCAGTTTAATTCCTTTAAAGTGTCTGAGCTACAAAGATGTCTCAGTTACTTACTTGAAACTGGGATTTCATACTTCTGTTAGGGGAATCCACAGATTCCACACTCCAGATATTATTTTCATCACCCTTGAGGAAAGGAATAGAGGGGCTGGGACTCCTTCAGATATTCGTTTTGCTGGCCAGTAACTGCAATCTAGAAAATTAATTGCATCTTTTCTTTTTAGAGAGATGGAGATTCATTTTAGAAGTGAACAGTAGTCTTCACAAAGCTTGAGCAGGGGATCACAGGTGTGAGGCCCTTTCTGTATCCTCTTAAACTTCTGTTTAACAGAAGAGACATCAAGGTACTTTGACCAGAGTTCAGGATATCCTTTCTATGACAGTTTGTGCTAATGATACCGAATTAATAGAATCATTAGATCTGATGACTGTTAGACAAATGAGATGTGCACAGACAAATGAACTCAGCTGAGTTCTGTTCCTCAAGGAACTTCACATTGACCCCAAGATCCATTATGTGAGGAAACAGAAATTTGTGCCAAGACAGTAGGAGGCTGGAGACAAGATACAGGTTGGCAAGGTCACGCCATTCCTCTGATGCTGTTTTGTAGCTGTGTTACCCAGAGGAGACACTGAGAAGCCTCTTTGCATCCTGCAGCCTCTACCCCCAGCATCCACCACCTGTCTCTATAAGGACTCATGTTCCTAACAGTCTCTCTATTTTGGTGCAGATAATGAAGGAACAGAGTTCTAGGCAGCAGAATTCAGTCAGGGACCCTTCTCTTTTCTGTTCCATCAACTGAATGCCCAGCAGAGCCTTCTCTATTTTCTTTCCATTTGGTTACATCTTGCTTTACCATATTCTTCACATTTTCTTGCACCACCAGTTGCCTAGAGACAAAGGACAGATATAATTTGCCCCTTGTCCTCCAAGCTCACGTTGTGTTAACTGGAAATTGCATGGTCAGGAAAACATTTGATAAACCTACTAATTAAGCATAAGCTCCAAAATCCTCTAGGATTTCTTAGGACTGGCAGGACAAGGAGTAACAGTTTTAAACTGAAAGTAGGGAGATTAGGTCTAATGAAGAAATTCTTCACTGGGAGGGTTCTGAGGCACTGGGGAAGTTTTGCCAGGGAGGATGTGGTTGCTCTGTCCTGGGAAGGGATCAACACCAGGTTGGATGGGGCTCTGGGGCAACCTAGTCTGGTGAGAGGCATTGCTGCGCATGGCAAGGGAGTAGAAGGTATGTGATCTTTGGGGCCTCTTCCAATCTAAACCATACTATGAATCTATGACATAAGTTCTAACATTACTCAAGTTTTGTAAACCTCTATCTTCTTCTCAGAGACAATCAGCAGAGCCTGAACTGAAGATTTCTCTCTTTGAAAAAGGCTGCAGTCCAGCTCACCCAAATGGAGCTCTTCACTCCTTTGTACCCCCAGCCAGCTCTTTGTCCATGTCCACCACATTTGTGAAGTGTTCAGCACTAGAGGTTTTCCATATATCAGCTTTCCTTGCTCTTTTGTCATTTTTTTTTCCAGATGAATCTTTGTCCAGTTTGACATTCAAATCAATAGATACATATAAACAAGTTATAAATCATCTGGTTTGTCTGAAATACACACAGCCCAGAGAATTACCCAGCCGAGGAATACTTGAGAAACAAGACAAGAGGAAACCATTTGCAGTCATGGAAGC
The DNA here is from genome assembly GCA_013400115.1 of Rhinopomastus cyanomelas. Classification (NCBI taxonomy): domain Eukaryota; kingdom Metazoa; phylum Chordata; class Aves; order Bucerotiformes; family Rhinopomastidae; genus Rhinopomastus; species Rhinopomastus cyanomelas. The sequence goes on along the minus strand of VXBP01000948.1, from coordinate 502,060 downwards.
AGAACTGGCATTACTTACTCACTGACAAGTTCTTTTCACATGCTAATGATACCAGTGCCTTATTCTGGTACCCTGCCTTTCCATCATTTGTTTGAAAAGGGAAAAAGTAAAAAAAATAAGAGAAAAGAAGATGACATTCATGTGACCCTCTGGTGATGGAGTAGAATACATAAAGCTGGAGAAAGAGAAAACAAAGAAGCAAACAAACACATCTTGAACTTGCACAAGAAATCTGCTTTATTATCTACAGATTGAAAAAATAAATACACTTCCATTTCAGGTTTTTTTCACTTCTGTGGAAAAATAAAGACAAAGGTTTGTTGATTTGAGGGCTTTTGGATGTTGGGATTTTGAAAGATTGAATTATAGACAGTAGGAGAAAAAATACACAAAATCAAAGAAAATAAGCATTGTTTTTTAAATATATGTTTGTTGTATTCAAGGCTATTTTCTCCTGAATACTTTCTCGACAACATACCTTTGGGAATCCCAAACTCAATTACCTCCCATAACTTGATGCATAAATTTAACATATTTTATGGACAATGAACACATGGTGAGAGCTCCACTCTGTTGCTCACATGAGGTGTTTCTTGCTATTTGGGATCCCCACACTGAGTTGATAACTAAGAATTATCCACACCCTTTCCAGAGCAGTAACTAGAGAACAGTTTGGAAATACTAGAACTATGTCTGGCATGTAAGGAGAAAGGGATAAAGGGAGATAAATTAATAGAATGAGAGATAATGGAGGTGATAGGATTTAAAGCTCCATCTAACCAAATGAACACATCTACTACTGTAAGATGAGATGACTGAGCACCACGCCTTTCTCAAGGTGAGTCAGATGTACATTTCTTACCAAAAGGTATCCACCATGAACTGGTGGGCTGGACTGATTTCCCTCATATAAATTCAGGGCTTGACTCTCTTTCCCACACTTAGGCACTAAGTGATAATTTAAGGATATCCACAAGACATAATCATTTTGGGGCTGGCAGGTAGGACACAGGATTCACATAAGACTGCGACCTTCTTAACCTTGTTGAAGCCATGTGGGATTCCCTAGACTGTCTCCAAAGGCTACAGTTGGCTATGCATGAACAACCACATAAAACCCAGTAAATCTCATGGTATCAACCCCTCCCTAGATTTCTGGCTCTGGTTGGGCGCCTTTCATTCAGACAGCCCAAAATAACTGGCCTGAATCCTGTTTGTCCTGGCCTTGTTTCCCCCTTAATTTTGACATCTGTGTAACAAATCCCTACATCTTATGTAATAAATCTGATGTAATAATAACCTGTTCAGAGAGGTTTCAGCTATGTAAAACATCCCACAGCCTGACTGCTATAGTATCATTACAGGAACGTTTTCCTTCACATTGCATCATGTGCTGCAGCTTTTATAACGTGGAAATACGCATCCCTTCGGTGTGTTTACTTGTAAAAACGTTGAAGCATGGGGGGAAAAAAAGGATTCTCAGAGCCCGTGGCATTAAAAATATAATCAGCAAAGTTTGTCCAGCCACACGCTCTGTGAAGTGAGAACATTTCACTGTTATCAGACAAGTGTTAAATGACCTTTAAGTTCTTCTTTTTTCTTTCTTTCTTTTTTTTCCCTTCTCCCCAGCAAGGCACATTTAACTTTGCATGGTCTCCTCCTGAATAAAAATCTCTCTAATAATTACATTTTCCAGCTCTTGTGAATTTGTCCCTAGATGACTCCTAAGCAAAGCCTACTGACTGCAAGAAGCTTGGTTAGTCAGAGCCATTTTAGACCACAGCTTTGGTGAAAAGATGATTACTCACCAGAGGTGAAGAATGACCTGAAGGCACTGGCTCTGCAGTGCAGCAGAAGACATTAAGATGACGTTTTCCATGATACTATTATTGTCTTTTACTCTCTGGCTCCAGGTCCAACTACTGCTCAGCTCAACATTTCCCTCACTGTACATGACAGCAACCTCCAAACCCAAGTGGGATGTCTCTAGTTACTGTAACATGATCTCTGGTAGCTCAGTGAGCTTTTATTGTCTCTTTCCCAAGAATAAAGAACCAATATAAAATGGGTTCTAAAGATTCTAAGTTTGTAGCAAGAAACAAGTTCTCAGCATTTCCAAGCTCCATCTGTCGTTTAACCTAGAGTTACCTGCTTCCAGAGGAACCATGACATCCACACCATATGACTTGAAACATTAGTTTATCCCCTGTATCACTGTAGCATCTGCTCTTATGGCCATTTTGTCACGAGCTACTCATATCAAGCCAATTTTGCAAAGGGTCACACAGTGTTTCATAGATGTAGAAGGTCAAGGAATAGTCAGGCATCTGCAAAGAGCTTTCCACCTTCACCCTTCTGCACTGAGCGCTGGTTGCATTTCTAATGACTTCTTTCATGAGTATGAGAAGGTGGAGTGAGTGAGCGTGGTAACCCTCTCATGACCTGGTCTTGTTTCTTCTGCCTGGTTTGGTTCTCTTGCCTCCAACTAGGAGATTGTTCCAGGATCTTCGTGTTCGTACTATCTCTTATATTTTATTTATTCCTGATCCCTTTCTTTTATTTTTTTCAATATGCCACCATTTGTTGTCTGAGATTGGTGGATTTCAACCCATGGTCTGTCCTGTTCACTTGGGAATTGTGCAAGTTGTGCTGAAAAAAGCCAGTTGATGAAAAATGTGCTGTAGTGGGTTTAAAGCTTATTTTAAAAACTGTTAAAGAAGTAGCCCATTTTTTTTAATTATATTTTTATGATTAGCCTGTATTTTTTTAACCTGCCCAAAGTCCCTTCTCATTGCAGAGGTTCCCCTTATGGTTCCACTTCTCTCACTGAAGTGCCGAGCTTGCCTTCCTGAGCAAGAGTACTGAACACTACTAAGATGGGTGGGTTTCTTACCGGTACAAAAGCAGGACTATCTCCTGATTTCTTCTGTAAACATCTTACTGACTCTCTTTAGGACTGTGCTTAGATTTCATTTCCTCTAATGATTTCAGTGCATGATCCCTGGTATTAGAGGAAAAGTTATTTTTATTACTTTCCCTATTACATGAGTCCTCTCTCAGCCCTGAGATTTTTCGATCTCATGTTGATGATATCTTTTGCAAGGTGATGCAACTCTTCTGATGTGACACATTCATCCTCTTCTGAAATGGTATTTCCCAGCTTTGGCACAGAAGACTGTCTGTGTTACCAGCAGGATGCTTAATCCTTCTGTTCCTTATCTAAAACATAGAGACCCTAATGAGGTTGTAAATGTCCTCTCTCATTAAATTGTCAGATCTTCAGAGCAAAGACCATCTTTCCCCAGGTGAGTACTAGGTATCTAACACATTACAGACTTGACTGATGTCTTTGGATGATGTTTTCATCCTGATCTAGTGGGTGATGTCCCTGTTCATTGCAGCAGGGTATTGGACTAGATGAGCTTTAAGGTCTCTTCCAACACAAACCAGATTCTTTAATCCATGAGTCAAATGTGAAGACCAAGGCTGGCATAAATTATGGAATGATAGGCTTGGAAGGGACCTACAAAAGTCATCCAGTCGAAGCCCCCTGCAACAAGCAGGGACATCATTCACTAGACCAGATTGCCCTGGGCTCCATCAAGCCTGATCTTGAACATCTCCAGAGATGGGACTTCCACCACCTCTCTAGGTATCCTGTTCTAGTAACTAAGATCTAAATACTAACATAGTAAGATCTACCTTGAATGCTCTGCTGCATCCTGGGAATCCTTTTCCTCTGCCCTTCCTCCTCTTGCCCCTCATACTACTGTGCACATCCCAGACCCCATGCAAGGTTAAACTCCCTCCATGCTACCTGCAGCACCAGGGCAGTTAAATTGGTGCTGCTCCCTCCATCACCCCCTCCTCCCTGCACTTTTCACAGTGACAAGACATTTTACAGTGTTACTTGAAGCTGTTTTACCAGCAGGCTGGTAAAAGAGCTGATTCGTGAGGCATGGGCACCCTCTTCTGGCTACTAAGCTGAAAAGAGGAACCCTGGATATCAGTAATCATGAGCTTGTTTCAAGAAAGGCAGCCATGCATACAGTGATCGTGTCAAAGTAGCTCTCATGAATATATCAGGAGAACATCCTGAGCGTTCATGAGAGGTGCTGGCACAAAAGAGATTGCTTAATGCAGCAAAGAAAGTCATTCAGTCATAAAGGAACTCTAGACTTGGTGTCTTTCATTTTTATTTATTTTTCATTACTGCTTAAGAAAAAAGAAAGAAAAAAGAGAGAGAAAACAATAATAATGACATTATACAAAAGGGTAACGGATCAGAACACCCTGATCCATCAACCAGGATGACAAAACACAAGATGACAGCAGTGTGGAGAGAAGGAAATCTGTGTTGAACATTTTCATCTAATAGGAAAATGTCACCCTGCTAATGACACATCTAAAGTGGAACAAACACTCTGAATTAAGATCTACAACACAGAGCAAAACAAACCAGACTCCACTTTCAGGTACAGGCCTAGAAATTATCATTATCTATGGCAAATAGGTGTTGAGAAGGAAAATGTTGCTGTGGACCATCTGCTACCATTTGATTAGGTTAATCAGATCCACCAAAATCTTTCCAGAATAGATCCTTCATTCAGTAATATGACACAGAAACCTAAGAGTGGCCCCTCAAGTTGACCCTCAGGTCCGTGCAGACCCATACCGTCTCCGTATTAGGATCTTCTCCCAGCTTCTCATCTTTGTATGAGAAGCTCCTGAGCCAAGTATCTCATCTTTGAACACGAAAGATATAAACTACTCTGCTTCCATGAGTTTGCCCCATTCCTTTGTGAAGTCTTCTAAGTGGGTATCATCTGCCGCAAAGAGCTCCACAACTTGGTATGGCTTTTGTTTCTTCTGAATTCATCACCTTCAATCCCACTGTTTTTGAACTGAGAGACTCTATGGACAATTTTTCTCTAAAATTTCTCTCAATTTTTTCCCCTAAAAGCGTAAACAGCTCTATTGACTTAATTCACAACCTTCCTTAATTGTCCTTTTTCTGGGATGAAGAATCCTGAGCTGAAGAGCCCTCCACAGTGGGATGCACTGGCAGCAATCCATTGTTCTTTGCCTCTGCTTGACAACAAGGTGTTGAGTTTTCCTTTTTTCATGGTTTGTGACGCTAGGCGATGGAGATGGCCATCTACACTGCCGAAAAGGTGATGGAAGGCAGAAAGCAAATCTGTAGGTATCAAAAATCTAGTGTTCTTCTTAATTCTCTCCCATTAAAAAGAACAAGAGGAGCACATCTCAGTCTGCCCGCGTGGTTTTGCGGTAGGTGGGGGAGGAAGTAGTGCCAATTCCCACTTATCCTCATGAAATCAGGGCTGACATGCATCTCCCATACCAAGTGGTCTGCAACAGGATCCAGCTTTTCACACAGACATTCAGTGAAGCTGCCTGGGATAAAACTTGGCCAGAATTCCTCCACACGGTCCTGGCTCAGTGAGTTACTTGGAGGTTGCCTTCACTGCGCAAAATATTCCCCTCAGGCTACACAAAGCAAGGTCCTGTGACTCCAAGAGTAAAACTTTCTGCACTGACCACCTCCCCAACCTGAGAGATGCTGCATTTGGTGATGGAAAGAGTTTCAGGGGGGGCCAGCTAATTTTTTTTTACATTACCTGAGGCATTGGAGTAACTTGTAACACCATGGCTTAGACTTGGATCTGCAAAAAGAAAGACAGCAGAAGATGTCACCTTTTCTCTTGTCTTGCTGTGTATCTGTAATGTCAGTCTGAGTAAAGGGTTCAGAGTTTACCTGGAAGGTGCCTACAAACCGTTTTTATGCCACTATCCACTGGTTCCCATCACAATCTCCTTTCTACAAGCTGAGCATCTCCTAAAGGAGCCATTTATATCAAATTTTGAGATTTGATCACTAGAGTTTTGTCACTTGCTTGTCTTAGACACAGGTTGTTGCCTGTTTCCTCCTTTCACCAGCACTTTTCAGTACACAGCCAAGCACAGAAATCCTCATCAGACCTAAATGAATGTTTACTCAGATCAGCCTGATCTCCAACCATTCTGATCTCTGAACTTCTGTCTCAAACTCATGACAAGGTTTCTATAAGCGTAACCCTACCCTGAAATTAATGTGCCCCTCCGAATGCAGAACTTCTTCCTAGAAATTCAGCAATTTTAAGGACATCCCAACCACTGACTGAAAGAGAAGGAGAAGTGCAATCAAGCCATATTGTGGTCTTTAGAAGGCAAAGTTGACCAGTGCTGCTGTCAGGATGGACAGCTGGTGGCCAGCTGCCCACTTTGCTGCAGGACCGTGGTATCATTTCACTTTGCTCAGGAGGCATCTGCTCAGTGGCTTAATGCCACAAGCTGTCCCAATCTCCTGATGTGTTGGAGCCTTCCACACACCTGCTTGCAAGCCTGTCACGTCCCTTAGCTGCTGTCACCTAACGAAGATAATTCTGGGGTGCATCGTCTCCTTCAAGAAGGACACAGAGCTGCTGGAGAGAGTCCAATGTAAAGCAACAAAGATGATGAAGGAAGTAGAACACCTCTGTTATGAGGAAAGGCTGAGGGAGCTGGGTCTCTTCAGCTTGGAGGAGACTGAGGGGTGACCTCATTAATGTTTATAATTACATGAAGGATGGGTGTCAGGAGGATGGAGCCAGGCTCTTCTCAATGTCATCTAGTAATAGGACAAGGGGCAATGGGTATAAACTGGAACATAGGAGGTTCCATATAAATATCAGAAGGAATTTCTTCACAGTGAGAGTGATGGAGCACTGGAACGGGCTTCCCAGGGGAGTTGTGCAGCCTCCTTCTCTGGAGACACTTTAAACCTGCCTGGATGTGTTCCCGTCTAGGTGATCCTGCTGTGTCAGGGGGATTGGACTAGATGATCTTTTGAGGTCCCTTCCAATCCCTGGTGTTCTGTGATATGTGAGCTCACCTAGGGCAGATAACAGAAACTGTTTCCCAGAATCCTACAGCTTCAAAAATGGTTGAGAACTGGAACAGTCTTCCTATAGGTGTTGACTAGATGATCTTTCTGGAGACTTTCATTACCCGCCTGGACGTGTTCCTGTGTAACCTGACCTAGGTGATCCTGGTTTGGCAGTGGAGTTAGATTTGATGATCTCTAAAATCCCTTCCAATGCCTAGCATTCTATGATTTTACGACAAGAAGAGCCAAGCACTGCCAAAGAGAATTTAAGGTACCAGAATTCTAATAAAATGTTCTCACTGGGAAATATGTGGTTTTTAAAGTAAGAGCAATTCATCACAGCAGAACAGCTGACATCTAGGAAATGACAGATGTTGTATAATTAAGGATGTATAAATAAAAGATGTGGACACCTTTGTAAAGATGTTACAACTGGTGATTGCTCTAAGTGTTGGAGTTACAGGCATGAGGCTTCTGGTGAGACTTGTACACAGAGGTAGTGTGTCCTGTCAAGTTCCTGCTGCTTCATTCACTATCATAGGATCATAGAATTGTTCAGGTTAGACATTCAAGATCATCAATCCAACTATTAATCTAACTGTCCCAAGGCCAACACTAAACCATGTCCCTAAGCTCCAGACCTCCACAACTTTTAGACATGTCTAAGGAAGACTATTCAACCTGCTCCATAGGCAGCCTGTTTCAATGCCTGTGGGTTGGTCTTGTATCTTAAACCAAAATAACTTCTACTCTCAAGGACATGGGGAGTAGATACGCTGTTATTAAAGTCCAGTGTAACACACACGTTAGAACCAGAGAATCACAGAATCATTCAACTGGAAGAGAACTCCAAGATCATTAAGTGCAACCATCAACAGAATGCCCCTATGCCTAATAAATCATGTTTCCTAGCAACACATCTATATAATTTTTTAACACCTCCAGGGATGGCTACTCCACCACCTTCCTGGGCAACCTGTTCCAATACCTGACCGTGGCAAGGACATGAATTTGAATGGTCAGTTCCTTCCACTGTGAAAGTGTTTAAAGTGGGAAAAGCCCCCTGACCCACACTGATGGCAGGAATACCATCTTTCCCATGGTGGTTAAGAGGTCTTTCCCAGGTGTTTATGTTGTCAGAGTGTATTGCCATGGCTGTTTCCCTGTCCCACTGACTGCACTGTCCTTCTCCAATATGTGTTTATGGCCACTATAAAGCTTAGAGTAGAATATTCACAAGGCATATCTTCAGAGAAAGGCAAAGATTGCCATTCAACTGTTTCAATTTGGAATCTGCACTAATCGAGGGACCCCCATCAATGTTAGTTGGAGTCAACCAGCCTATAACTCCCAGGCAGACAAGCAGTGGCTCAAATCCCTTTATAAGTAGGTAGATTTAAATTAGCTTTAAACTAGATATAAGGAATAAGTTCTTGAATATGAGGGTGGTGAAACACAGGCACAGGTCGCCCAAGGAGGTGGTGGCTGCTCCATCCTCAGACGTGTTCAAGGCCAGGTTTGATGCAGCTCTGGGTAACCTGGTCCAGTGAGAGGTGTCCTTGCCTAAGGCAAGGAATTGGAACTATATGGTCTCTGAGCTCCCTTCCAACCCGAACCATTTGATGATTCTATGATAATATTTTTCTAAACAGGGTAATGAGGGGAATGAATGAAGCTATTAATCAGCAATATCTTTTTCATTGCTTTCACTTCACGGACAGCATTGAAAATGCATTTACATATTAATCCCTACTCTGTTTTTCTCAAGGTTAGTGGACAAAAATGAGCCATCAAAGCAATCCAATCAGTCTGAGCTATGTTAAAACTGACAGCTTTATAAAGGGAGATAAAATTCAAAGTATAGGCATTTNACCCTTCTTGTGGATGGGGATCACGTTGGCCAGTTATGTTAAAACTGACAGCTTTATAAAGGCAGATAAAATTCAAAGTATAGGCATTCCAATGTGTTGGGTTTTCCTGTGCTGAAGTGATTGCAAAATGACATGCAAGTTCTTCTCCTCCCCTCGGTTTCACAAGTGTTTTATCTTCACAGTAGCAACAACATCACCTCATTGGTATTTAGAGCAGAGGACCCAGAGGACTCAACAACTCTGACCAACTGCCTCATCCAAGAAACAGCTATCCACAGGCAACTGCCTATAAGAAAAAGTTACAGAACCCTGAGAACCCTCAGCCTGGAGGTTGGACTAAATGACTTTTGAAAGTCCTTTCCAACCCAGAACGTTCTATGATATAATGATTCTTCTCTTTTCTTTTGGCAACCTTGAATACATCATGGTTGAATGCTGAGAAAATTGGAACTTAAAGCTGAAATCTTCTGGTTTTTTCCCCATCAGCTTGAGGCTGGCAGTTGTCACAGTCTGAGTCTAGGTATATGATCTCCTTCTCTTAACTTCTTCCAGAATAACATGGTCTAGGTCTTTATAGACTGATTCTTAGCTCAGAGGAAAACTTAATGGTGACAAAATTGGTGTCATCAACACAGCTTTGTAAAATCTATCTGATTTATGGTCTCTTTAGGACTTTCCCCTTTGGGCTTAGATTGACTTTCTTTTAAGAGTAATTCGATGCTTCCTGAAGGTGGATCAGCAGGAACCTCCTATCTACTCCGTTGGTGTGAATTCTCCACACAGAGGAATCATCCTCCAGAGGCATCATGTAACCCTGTGTTTAGCTAGCAGCACTAGTATGGTGGCTGCAATTAATCTGATGTGTCAGGCAAGCACTTTTAAAAACCATCTGGACATGTTCCTGTGCAACTTGATCTAAGTGAACCTGCTGTGGTGGGAGGATTGGACTAGATGATCTTTCGAGGTCCCTTCCAATCCCTAATGTTCTGTGATTCTGTGATATAACCTTGGGCAGAATCAAGACAACAGAAAAGGCTTCAGGGTTTGAGGTCTATACTCAGATCAACATCGATAGCTACTGAGTTGGCATGAGAACTTATGGCCCACAAAACATCATACAGCAAGAGGTGCTGTGGCTGGATTGAGAAGGTCTTGCTTGAGGAAAAGAGCCCTAAAATACCACAGCTGCAGGATAGTCTTAGAATGCATAACAGATGAAGCATCATCTGAAGGTCAAGTGGCCATCAGTCACCCCAGAGGTAGATTTCAACTCAGATGGAACCTGCTTTCCTCTCACGCCAGTGATGTTCCTGCTGAATGCAGAGGGGCTCAGAGACCTTTCCAGCATATTCCTGAATCCACAGACTGTGTGTGCAGCAGACACACCAGCACCAGCAAGACATTTCCAGCTGTCATGATCTTCAGTTAGGCTGCTGCTGCCCTGCTCCCGTTGGCTGATGATTTATTAAGAGCTATTTATGCCTGAGCCAATATTTCCTTCTGTTATCCTATCTATTTGCAGTGTCCTCTGCAGCTTCACTACATTGCTTTGATGTATGATTCATGCTATTTTATTTTCTTCAGTCCTGCTATATTTATTTGTGTTGCCCTCAAGACCCGATTTGCAAATGTACCAGTCCCAGCAACTTCATCCAGGTCCCCACCCCCTGCCTGCAACCAGTATCATGTCCTCCTGTTGAATAACTCATCACTTTTACAGAGAATAATAAATTTCCATAGGAATTTTTCACGTAAGACCCAGTTGTGAGGATCATCAGTAAACATCTCACCTGTTAATGGAGATGATTGGAATCTCAGTAGTGTTTCTGTTAACAGGTGAAGGTTTATTTAAGATATTCATTTTTTAAAAATCAGCTATTGTAATTAATGGGGGAGGGGAATTCTTTTTGTATCATTTTATTAGACTCAAATAAATTCCTAGACTTTGAAAAACACAAAAACCCCCCGTTTCTATTGTCTCACAGAATATGCAAAACTCTTTGCTCTCTGAGCTGGAAAGAAATTCTAGGACACTGAGACCATAGGAGCAGCAAAGTCTTATTCCCTGCAGCCATTTCTCTGCATGTATCTGGAAGTATTTTAAATATTCTAAGCAATAGCTCTCCTTTCCTTTCCTCCCCTCTTCCTTGTGGGTATTTCCACTCTGACTCCATCTGTCTCCTTTCCTTTTACGCCACTTAGTAGCTGCTGCCCTGTTCCATCATCCTCTATGTCCGTGATTCTAATGAGTAAGTCTGAAGGATATCAATGGGTTTTGACCAGATGGGTCTCTGTTATTCTTCCAGATAACAACTACTACACATTTTTAACTAAAATGAGATATTTGTGTTGAGGGTGTGTCTTAACATTGTGTGATGGAGAGACTATCTCCACCACGGTCTCTGAATGGGCTGTCAGGGGTGTTGGATGGTCTCTTTCTTCTCATGGTGCATTGCCATTGTTTGGTCTTGCTGCAAGCCTTGGTACTATACCAGTCCAGAAAATTGGAGCATTGAAGTTCTGCTGGATATGACTGTTATTTGTACTCCTATGACACCCCCCCCCCC